>SJYA01001487.1:0-25236 GCA_006410615.1 Neotragus moschatus | reverse complement strand
TTTCCTTTTCTCCTTTGCTTTTCACTTCTCTTCTTTTCACAGCTAATTGTAAGGCCTCCTCAGGCAGCCATTTTGCTTTTTTGCATTTCTTTTTCTTGGGGACGGTCTTGATTCCTGTCTCCTGTTCAATGTCACGAACCTCCATCCATAGTTCATTAGGCACTCTATCTATCTACCAGATCTAGTCCCTTAAATCTATTTCTCACTTTCACTGTATAGTCATAAGGGATTTGCTTTGTGTCATACCTGAATGGTCTAGTAGTTTTCTCCACTTTCTTCAATTTCAGTCTGAATTNCATAGTTCATTAGGCACTCTATCTATCTACCAGATCTAGTCCCTTAAATCTATTTCTCACTTTCACTGTATAGTCATAAGGGATTTGCTTTGTGTCATACCTGAATGGTCTAGTAGTTTTCTCCACTTTCTTCAATTTCAGTCTGAATTCGGCAATAAGGAGTTCATGATCTGAGCCATAGTCAGCTCCCGGTCTTGTTTTTGCTGACTGTATAGAACTTCTCCATCTTTGGCTGCAAAGAATATAATCAGTCTTATTTCAGTGTCAACCATCTGGTGATATCTATGTGTAGAGTCTTCTCTTGTGTCGTTGGAAGAGGGTGTTTGCTATGATCAGTGCGTTCTCTTGGCAGAACTCTATGAGCCTTTGCCCTGCTTCAGTCTGTACTACAAGGCCAAATTTGCCTGTTACTCCAGGCCATGTAGAAGTTAGATTCAAGGAGTTGAGAGCCTGGAAGAAACCTAAGAGGTCCTTGCAGTTTTACAAGAAAGATGAGCCAAACGGCTGAATTAGAAGAGTAGCAAAGAGTTTAGAAACGAGGAAATGGATGTGGGTGCCATACAAGAGGTAAGCTGACATGATCTTGATGTTTATTGAAGGTGTATGTGCTTCGTTACACTCTGGTCCCCATTTGCCTTAGACAGTGTGTTTACTCTAATAGGGCTATTTAAAAGGGCATGACTGTATCTCTATTAATTACCAAAATTAAACAGACTGTTTCAATTGCAGATCCACTTGAGGATCTATATGCAGAACAAACTAGGTATATTTCCAACAGCCATGGCATTCCTGCAGCTAGTAAAATAGAATTCTGAAGCATACAAATTATTAAGCCACTTTCCCAAGATCACTCAACTCATGAGTGGCAGATCTGAAAATATGACCTAAGTTGTTGTTTCTGCTAACACAGCACATAAGTATCTAATCTATCATGTTCTTACTGTTAACGGAAGTTTGTTCATCAGGGTGCTCTGTTGAGAGATTGGGTGTATTACTAATATTATAATATTAAATAAATATACAAAGTCATGTTTGCTATGACTGGCTTTTTCCCATTATTGAGTCCTGCTCCCACTTCTTATCATATTTCTATACACAAGAAAGACAGAGCAGTAGACAAAATCCACTCACCAAAGAAAAGAACTCCCACCTTGTGCAACAATTCCCAACTTTCTGTCCAAGGTAGTTTATTACTTTCCAGGTTCAATTTGTCATTTGCAGTAGATCAAGTTCACATCTGGCAGGCAAAAGATTAAAAAGCAGCCAGTTCTCCTGAATCCTCTCACTCCTGATTTCTGCACTGCAAAGTTTACTAACTGCTTCAGCAATGGCAGCTCCTATGGTGACTGGGCTTCTGCACAATTTGACCCACGATCACTGAGGGGAACAAGGAGGCTAGTGTGGGCCCCACAAAGTGTTTGAGTGGGACACCAGGTGGCGGAGCTTCAGCTTTCATTCTTGCTGCATCCACCGTGCTGGAACCTGATTCTCTAGGAGCGAAAATAGAAAAATTTAGATAAAGCATTCACCAAGGGGTAACATTTGGGTAAAGATGTAAGGGAAGTTCAGAAATACACCATGTAGGTGTTTTGGGTGATAGCATCACAGTAGAGAGGGCAAAGGCAAGGGACACCGGTCTTGATATAGAGACATGTTTAGAGTGTTTAAGTAATAATATCTCTTCTTTCTCTGTAGCCACTTACTCTTTCTAGGACACTATTGCATAAGAAACTTGCTAAAGCTTTCAGCTGAATATTCATTGGAAGGACTGATTCTGAAGCTGAAGCTCCAGTACTTTGGCCACCTGATGCAAAGAGCCAACTCATTGAAAAAGACTCTGATGCTGTGGAAGATTGAAGGCAGGAGGAGAAGGGGACAACAGAGGACGAGATGGTTGGATGGCATCACCAACTCAACAGACATGAGTTTGAGCAAACTCCAGGAAATAGTGCACACTGAAGCCTGGCATTCTGCAGTCCATGGGGTCGCAGAGTCGGGCACGACTGAGCGACTGAACAACAACAAAGCATTCAGCACTGTTAACTGGTTAGTGGATGATTTCCTCATCTACTGATCCTGGACAACTGTATCTATGGTTTGGTATCTTCTTTCCTGGTTCCCTTTAACTTCCAGTTTTAATCGGTAATGTCACCACCATTAAGACATCCAGCCACCCTGGGGTCAAGTGCTTCTCCAGAGTCCAAGGCTTTCTCTTTAGGAGCCCTCTAAGATGTTACACGCTGCCTGGCAATAAAAGTTAGAGATGCTTATCACAGTTAGAAAAGTTATGTCTCATTTCTCACAGATTAAAAACTTGAGAACAATAAAATCATAGTTTTGATATTTAAATTAATAATGAATCTGAAATACATCCTATATTGCCTGAAATATAGTAAGCACAATAAATATCAACTTTCTTTTTTCTACTAAAACCTACCTTTCCTTCAAGGTCCAGGTCTGTAACCTTCTACTCCTTTTTTGCCCCTCCATATCAGGTCAGTGATGGGAGTTTCTAGAAAGATACTTAATCACTTATTTTCCTGGAGACTCATTACTCCTCTCTATACTGTTAGGGTTATATCTACTAGCTACACTGATGCATTGATACTCTCAGGGGGCAGAAAAGACACGAAAGGAACACCCAGAGGAGGTAGGTATTATTTTGATTTTCCTAATGAATAATAAAATCAAAGTTATTTTTTTATGTTTACTGGCTATTGGATATAATATTTCTAAATTGGTCTCCAAGATTTTTCCATTCTGTTTAACTATTTTCTTTTCTTTTTGATTTATGAGCTTTTCATATACCCTGCACTTGAGTTTTTTTAGAAATATCCATTGCAAATATGGTCTACCAGTCTGGAATTGACTTTCTACCCTCTTGGCAGTTATTTTTTTAATAAAGACTATTTAAAAATATACTTTCATGTTCATCAGAAGCTAGCTTGAAAGTTTTGTTTGTTTTCTTTAAGAACTGTAGAACTGCTTTCTTTTGGTGACTGCTATTGCTTCTGATAAGAAAACAGTTCAGTTCAGTTCAGTCGCTCAGTCGTGTCCAACTCTTTGCGACTCCATGAATCACAGCATGCCAGGCCTCCCTGTCCATCACCAACTCCCGGAGTTCAGTCAGACTCACACCCATAGAGTCACAGGTATCATTCAAATGATGTTTCCCAGAATACAATATATCAATCTTCCATGGGTATTGGCAAGATTATCCACTTAAATAGACCCTGGGATTCTTCTTCAATGCCTTGCAAACTTCTGCCAAAACCACAATGGCCCTCTTGCAGAATTCCTTATTCATCTTTATGGCATTTCATGTAACATTGCTCCTGAATAAGGTGCTTGCTGTAGAAGAATTCAATACAGCAGTGAGTGGAGGTGCTTCCTATATAAGCAAATAGGTTATGGAATGGGTAACGGAAGTAGTTATAAATACCAGCTACAATTATGTGGTCATTTGCAGTAACAAAAAATGTTATTAATGTTTTTTTCATTTTGATATGAATATATTCACGTATACATTAATTGTTTTTAAATCCCCTGTCTCATTTGCTTGCCTGTAGTAACATAAAATGTGCTGCTCCTGCTGCTAAATCATTAACCCCATAGACACCAGCCCACCAGGCTCCCCCATCCCTGGGATTCTCCAGGCAAGAACACTGAGTGGGTTGCCATGTCCTTCTCCAATGCATGAAAGTGAAAAGTGAAAGTGAAGTTGCTCAGTCATGTCCGACTCTTAGCAACCCCATGGACTGCAGACTACTAGGTACCTCCGTCCATGGGATTTTCCAGGCAAGAGTATTGGAGTGGGATGCCATTGCCTTCTCCAATAAAACGTGCTAACATAAGTTAATCTTATATCTCATTGTATCTCAGTTATTAAGATACAGGATTCAATGCAAGAGTGTGATTCAGCTAGAAGAGGGAAGAACATCATCAAAAAAATGGATAAATGAACTTGGTATAATCTTTGCAGGAGGGAGTTAAATTATATTGGTTGCATGAGGCATTATTGCATCATATCAGCAGGAAGAATAGTTTTCCTGTTGACTTTATGACAAAGTTGTGTTGTTAAAAGAGGTACTGATGGATGCCTAGTTAACAAATCAATTAAACAGTTAAGCTATTGCAGTAACTCTGTACGGCCCCCAACCTAACTATCTGGAAATCTGTCTGGAAGGTGCTTGTCACGAGGCAGCCATATTCTTATATTCTGCTGGTCAGTGCAAGGCTCCAGGCACTGTGGCAACTCACACATGTTGCTGCTGATCAACTACATCATCTTACTGATGACACACAACTCTTCCACCTCCCACCAGATCTCCAAATCTTCTGTTCGTCTTGGGCCAAGTATGCATGTAGCTTAACAGCAAGTGACACTTCTCCTCAAAGTCACTCTTTCTTGTGAGACACTAAAGGAGGTCAGAGACGAGTTTTAGTGTGTTTTGCAGGTTCCGTTATCCTCATGGTTCTAGTGTGTCCTTATGAGTCACAGTTTGTCCATGCTTTTGTCTACACCCAACTTTCCCTCAAATGTTACTCTTGCTGGCTAACAGTGAATTCAGTCTNTATTTGTAAGGCCTCCTCAGGCAGCCATTTTGCTTTTTTGCATTTCTTTTTCTTGGGGATGGTCTTGATTTGTGTATCCAGTACAATGTCACGAACCTCCATCAGGCCCTCTATCAGATCTAGTCCCTTAAATCTATTTCTCAATTCCACTGTATAGTCATAAGTGATTTGATTTAGGTCATACCTGAATGTCTAGTAGTTTTTTCCACTTTCTTCAATTTCAGTCTCAATTTGGCAATAAGGAGTTCATGATCTGAGCCACAGTCAGCTCCTGGTTTTGTTTTTGCTGACTTTTAGAGCTTCTCCATCTTTGGCTGCAAAGAATATAATCAGTCTGATTTCAGTGTCGACCATCTGGTGATGTCCATGTGTAGAATCTTCTCTTGTGTTGTTGGAAGAGGGTGTTTGCTATGACCAGTGCGTTCTATTGGCAGAACTCTATGAGCCTTTGCCCTGCTTCACTCTGTACTCCAAGGCCAAATTTGCCTGTTACTCCAGGTCATGTACAAGTTAGATTCAAGGAATTGAGAGCCAGGAAGAAACATAAGAGGTCCCTGCAGTTTTACAAGAAAGATGAACCAAACGGCTGAATTAGAAGAGTAGCAAAGAGTTTAGAAATGAGGAAATGGATGTGGGTGCCATACAAGAGATGAGCTGACATGACCTTGATGTTTATTGAAGGTGTATGTGCTTCGTTACACTCTGGTCCCCATCTGCCTTAGACAGTGTGTTTATTCTAATAGGGCTATTTAAAAGGGCATGACTGTATCTCTATTAATTAGTAAAATTAAAAAGACTGTTTCAATTTCAGATCCACTTGAGGATCTATATGCAGAACAAACTAGGTATGTTTCCAACAGCTGTGGCATTCCACAGCTAGTAAAATAGAATTCTGAAGCATAAAAATTATTAAGTCACTTTCCCAAGATCACTCAGCTCATGAATGGCAGATCTGGAAATATGACCTAAGTTGTTGTGTTCTGCTAACACAGCACATAAGCATCTAATCTATCATGTTCTTACTGTTAATGGGAAGTTTGTTCATCAGAGTGCTCTGTTGAGAGATTGGGTGTATTACTAACATTATAATATTAAATAAATATACTAAGTCATATTTGCTATGACTGGTTTTTTTCCCCATTGTTGAATCCTGCTCCCACTCATCATATTTCCATACACAAGAAAGAACAGTAGACAAAATCCAGTCACCAGAGGAAAGAACTCCTACCTTGTACAGCAATTTCCAACTTTCTGTCCAAGGTAGCTTATTACTCTCCAGGTTCAATTTGTCCTTTGAAGTCAATCAAGTTCGCATCTGGCAGGCAAAAGATTAAAAATCCGCCAGTTCTCCTGAATCCTCTCACTCCTGATTTCTGCACTGCAAAGTTTACTAACTGCTTCAGCAATGGCAGCTCCTATGGTAGCTGGGCTTCTGCACAATTTGACCCATGATCACTAAGGGAGCAAGGAGGCCCCACAAAGTGTTTGACTGGGACACCAGGTGGCAGAGCTTCAGCTTTCATTCTTGCTGCATCCACTGGGCTGGAACCTGATTCTCTAGGAGAGAAAATAGAAACATTTAGATAAAGCATTCAGCAAGGGGTAACATCTGGGTAAACAGGTAAGGGAAGTTCAGAGATTCATCATGTAGGTGTTTTGGGTAATAGCATCACAGTAGAGAGGGCAAGGGCTTCCCTGGTGGCTCAGAGGTTAAAGAGTCTGCCTGCAATGCGGGAGACCTGGGTTCGATCCCTGGGTTGGGAAGATCCCTTGGAGAAGCAACTGGCAACCCACTCCAGTATTCTTGACTGGAGAATCCCATGGACGGTGGAGCCTGGCGGGCTACAATCCACAGGGTCGCAAAGAGTTGGACACAACTGAGCAACTTCATTTCACTTCACAGAGAGGACAAAGGCAAGGGACATGGCTCTTGATATAGAAACATGTTTAGAGTGTTTAAGTAATAATATCTCTTCATTCTCTGTAGCCACTTTTTCTTCCTAGGACACTATTGCATAAGAAACTTGCTAAAGCATTCAGCTGAATATTCATTGGAAGGACTGATTCTGAAACTGAAGCTCCAGTACTTTGGCCACCTGATGCCAAGAGCCAACTCATTGAAAAAGACTCTGATGCTGTTAAAGATTGAAGGCAGGAGAAGGGGACAACAGAGGACGAGATGGTTGGATGGCGTCACTGACTCAATGGACATGAGTTTGAGCAAAGTCCAGAAAATAGTGCACATTGAAGCCTGGCATTCTGCAGTCCATGGGGTTACAGAGTCAGGCATGACTGAGAGACTGAACAACAACAAAGCATTCAGCACTGTTAACTGGTTAGTGGATGATTTCCTCATCTACTGATCCTGGGGCAACTGTGTCTATGGTTTGGCATCTTCTTTCCTGGTTCCCTTTAACTTCCAGTTTTAATTGGTAATGTCACTACCATTAAGACATCCAGCCACCCTGGGGTCAAGTGCTTCTCCAGAGTCCAAGTCTTTCTCTTTAGGAGTCCTCTAAGATGTTACAAGTTGCCTGGCAATAAAAGTTAAACATACTTATCACAGTTAGAAAAGTTATGTCTCATTTCTCATAGAATAAAAACTTGGGAACAGTAAAATCATAGTTTTGATATTTAAATTAATAATGAATCTGAAATGCATCCTACATTGCCTGAAATATAGTAAGCACAATAAATATGAACTTTCTTTTTTATACTAAAACCTACCTTTCCTTCAATGTCCAGGTCTGTAACCTACTCCTTTTTTTCCCCTCCATATCAAGTCAGTGATGGGAGTTTCTAGAAAGATACTTAATCACTTATTTTCCTAGAGACTCATTACTCTTCTCGATACTTTTAGGGTTATATCTACTAGCTACACTGATGCATTGATACTCTCAGGGGGCAGAAAATACAGGAAAGGAACACCCAGAGGAGGTAGGTATTATTTTGATTTCCCTAATGAATAATAAAATCAAGGTCATTTTTGTATGTTTACTGGCTATTGGATATGATATTTCTAAATTAGTCTCCAAGATTTCTCCATTCTGTTTAATTCTTTTGTTTTTGATTTATGAGCTTTTCATATATCCTGCACTTGAGTTCTTTTTTAGAAATATGCACTGCAAATATGGTCTACCAGTCTGGAATTGACTTTCTACCTTCTTGGTGGTTATTTTTTTTAATGAAGACTATTTAAAAACATACTTTCCTGTTCATAAGAAGCTAGCTTGAAAGTTTTGTTTGTTTTCTTTAAGAACTGTAGAACTGCTTTCTTTTGGTGACTGCTATTGCTGTTGATAAGAAAACAGGTATCATTCAAATGATGTTTCCCAGAATACAATATATCGCTTTTCCATGGGTATTGGCAAGATTATTTCCACTTAAATAGACCCTGGGGTTCTTCAATGCCTTACAAACTTCTGCCAAAACCACAGTGGACCACTTGCAGAATTCCTTATTCATCTTTATGGCATTTCACATAACATTGCTCCTGAATAAGGACCTTGTTGTAGAGGATGTCAATACAGCAGTGAGTGGAGGTGCTTCCTATAAGCAAATAGTGCTCATTTTCAGTAACAAAAAAATAAAATGTTATTAATGTTTTTCATTTTGATATGAATATATTTACACATACATTAATTATTTTTAAATCCCCTGTCTCATTTGCTTGCCTGTCGGAACATACAATGTGCTAATATAAGCTAATCTTATATCTCACTGTATCTCAGTAGATACAGGTTTCAATGCAAGATTTTGATTCAGCTAGAAGAGGAAAGAACATCACTCAAAAAATGTATAAATGAACTTGGTATAATTTTGCAGAAGGGAGTTAACTTATACTGGTTGAATGAGGAATTATTGCATCATATCAGCAGGAAGAATAGTTTTTCTGTTGACTTTGTGACAAAGCTGTGTTGTTAAAAGAGGTACTGATGGATGCCTAGTTAACAAATCAATTAAACAGTTAAGCTATTGCAGAACTTTGTACTGCCCCAACCTAACTATCTAGAAATCTCTCTGAAAGGTGCTTGTCATGAGGTAGCCATATTTTTATACTCTGCTGGTTGGTGCAGGGCTCCAGGCACTGTGGCAACTCACACATGTTGCTGCTGATCAACTACACCATCTTACTGATGACACACAGCTCTTCCACCTCCCACCAGATCTGCAAATCTTCTGTCGTCTTGGGCCAAGCATGCATGTAGCATAACAGCAGATGACACTCTTCTCCAAAAAGTCACTTGTTCTTGTGAGACACTAAAGGAGGTCAGAGACGAGTTTTAGTGTGCCATGCAGGTTCCATTATCCTCATGGTTCTAGTGTGTCCTTATGAGTCACAGTTCATCCATGCTTTTGTCTACACCCAACTTTCCCTCAAATGTTACTCTTGCTGGCTAACAGTGAATTCAGTCTCAACACCAGATACAAAGATAACAGCTTTGTATAGACTCTTCCAGCTCTAGCATTTCCCTGAGTTCTAATCTCAATAACTGATCTCCTATTTGACACCATTAGTAGTTCTGCTTTTCTGACTGTAACTTCAGTGACACAAAGTCTAAGAGGAAAGGATTAAGGAAATTATTTTTATGATGATTCCAGATGACTACAACTAGACCCATGTTTGTCATGTGAAGGTCTTTAGGTGAAGCTGCCACTTGGATGTATTACGGGGCAATATTCAACTTTAGACAATGCATGTTCCATATGATTGTTTTATGGTACAAGGAGGGAGGTGGGAGGGGGTTCAGGATGGGGAACACGTGTACGCCCGTGGTGGATTCATGCTGATGTATGGTAGAACCAATACAATCTTGTAAAGTAATTAGCCTCCAATTAAAATAAATAAATTTAAATTAAAAAATAAAGTCAAAAATTCAAGACTGAGAATGTATTAATAGAAAGTTACTCTGGACACCTGTTTCCAAATGACATGGAAGGAGTTTTTGTTGAAAATTAAATCTTCTGATCCAGACCACAGATGAAGCAATCGCAGGACTACCATTTCTTATCTGAGGTCTGCAGGTGTGCATTTCAGCTGGGGTCCGGCAGCAGGGGAGCCGTCTCTGATTAAGCTCTGAAGTTTTTGTACAAATTTTCTCATTACTTCGATCACTGTGAGTTCCCAAACTGCACAAAATTACTTTGCAGAGTCTTCCCGCTGTAAGGCTGAAAGTTCTGTGCTTTCTGAAAGTTTACAGAGTAGCGGCCATTCCTTGCATTCAGGCCAGAAGATCCCTGACAAATAAGGAAAGTCATCTCTCCACTGGGAAGCTGCTTATACCAAAAGAGATAGTGTGTGTACCCACTCCAACTTACTGCATACCGACAGTTCAGAATGACAGATTGGCCTAGTTGACTGGTTTTGTATGGCTGGTCTTGAGTAACTTTCTGGGCCACACCAGATCCTGTGGAAAAAATCAGAAAACCGAGCTGAAGTAGTGAACAAAATAATGTAACCATTAGACTAATTTGAGACCCAAAGAAAACCCAAATTGAAATCATAATAGATACACATTCCTCCAATCCACTTTTCCTCTCCAAGTCCCTGTGAAGCACCACGTGCCTGTGTGCAAGCCTTTCACCCTGAACACTCACACCCACGTTTGCAAGCAACCTTACCAGAGAAGGTGAAGGCCAGGAACATCCAGAGCAGACTGGAGAGCGGCATGAGGCATGGAATCCCGTGCACAAATATGCTCAGTTCTGCCTCAAGCTGAGAGTTCAATGTCTTTGGGTATCTGGCAGCCCTAATACATAGTACCCAATACCTGTGTGACTCCCCCCAGCAGGAAGTGGGAGTTGTCATGCTTGTAGACCGTGGTCTGTGCACAGATGAGAAAAAGTCTGACTCACCACAGGCCTTTATTTTGTCTCCTTGTCTTTCTCGGGTCATGAATTACCTGATCCCTAATGACCTAAGGAGTATCTGAAAGGGACCTGAAAAAAGCAATTCTCATGAAAGGTTTTAGTTGAGCAGAACTGAAAAATAAACAAGTTGACATACATTGGTAATTAATCAGTAGAATAAATTTCCAGCTCATTTAAAACATAATTCATGTCAATGTATAGCAAAACGAATACAGTATTGTAAAGCAAAACAAACTAAAAAATTAAAATTAAAAAAAAAGGAAAAAAACATAATTTAGTTTATGCTACAAACACTTCTTATAATGTATTTACTGGTCATTGTTTAGCCTGTGCCAACATTCTTCCATCTAGTGTCTAATGAGTCTTTTAAGAAGCTCATAGACCTTCATCTTTTTTAATGAAAGGCAATCTTATCCAAATAGTTAATATATCTCTTGTTTACTGGGTTCTAGGGCTCTAGTTAGGTTTTCCTGGGAAAAAGGTACTTCAAGATCAGACAATAACAAATAAGTCCTTCTGACTTTTATTCCATTATCTATGTGTTATGAAATTATAACAGGAATAAAACATTTTTTGTACAGCTTTTCCCATTACTTCAAGCACTGTGGGTTCCCAGACTGCACAAAAATATTTTGCGGAGTCTTCCAGCTGTAAGGCTGACGCTGAATCTTACTTATTAGACTTTGAGAAGGATCAGGATATTCAGACCTGCTGCCTCCCAAAGACCATGTGCCCTAGAGTTGTCCTCATGTCACGTTTTCTGTGTCATTGGCCCAAAGAGTTCAGTCTCGCTTGTTAGTGGCTCATTATTTTTCTCTTTGTAAAATAAAGTCAATAGAAGCGTGCCAGATCTTTCTGTGACACAGTGCTATAATGCACTCCTGCCAAACTTGGTATCTACAGGCTGCAGACACTTAGTGCCTGTCAATACCACAGAGGCTGGTGACTGAAGTTCTGTATGCTGTTACAAGATCACGTAGAATGTGACTGTCAGTCTTCCATCTGGTTTCATTGTTTTAATGGAAGAATCAACATAAAATAGTCAAAGGTAAATAGACAAGTAGAAAGGAAAGTACAGAGAAATTCTCTAAAGCAGTGCCAGTCCTTTAATTTTAGGACAAGGTAACTAGTGATGCAGGAACAAAGGCTGCGTTTAGTTGAGGTGTCTACTCCTCTGCCTCATTTCACCTCGGAGTGCTGACAGGCAGCCGATGCCCTGGTTTGCAATTATTTACAACTAAATAGAAGAGACTACGGATGCCCACAGCAGCCTAGGCAGTAGCATGATAAAATGAAATATATATATATATATATATATATATTTATAAACAGAATAGTTACAGATATAAATATAAGGAAATTGATATTGATAAANGTGCTGACAGGCAGCCGATGCCCTGGTTTGCAATTATTTACAACTAAATAGAAGAGACTACGGATGCCCACAGCAGCCTAGGCAGTAGCATGATAAAATGAAATATATATATATATATATATATATATTTATAAACAGAATAGTTACAGATATAAATATAAGGAAATTGATATTGATAAATTTTTATCAAAACACAGAACTTACTCTGATTCACCAGTTTTTATAGGCATTTTTTTGATGCATAAGTCTATGAGATTTTATCACATATGTAGGTTCTTGTAACTGTCACAGGAATCACAATACAGAACTGTCCCATCACTCTAAAAGATGTCCTTTGCGCACGTTCTCACCCCTGCAATCCCTGATCACCCCTGGCAACTACGGCTCTCTTTTTCATTTCTGTATTTTTCCTTTTAAGAATGTCATGTAAATAGAATCATACTTTATGTATGGAATCATTATGGATCATAACCATACTATCCAATAAATGTTATAGATCAAGTAGCCTTCTGAGATAGACTTTTTTCCACTCAGTAAAACACTCTTGAGATCAGTCTGGCTTATTGAATCTCTCAGTAGTCTGTTCTTTTTAATCACTACAGACTTTTCCCAACTAAGGATGGTTTGACTTGTGCTTATTGACTTTATGGTGGTGAGAAAGCCACATGCATTCGGTTGAGAGTATACTTTGACTTTTGATCTTTTGCTGGGCTAGCAGCATGCAGCATGATATTCTCAGGTGATGCTGAGAGTGAGCTGAGCTTCTAGTCAGCCCCAGAATCAGGAGCATAAACAACCTTTCTGTACCCATACAATCTTTCTGTTTTTCACTCTCAGCTCAGCAGCCAATAAATTACATGAGATTTTTCTATACTTTAAAATAAACTTTGTGTTAGATGATTTTTCCCAACTGTAAGTTAATTATAACTGTTGAGCATGTTTAAGCTAAGCTAGGCTAAACTAAGATATTCGGAGGGTTAGATGTAGTAAATGCGTTTTTCTCCTAAATGCAGTATTTTCAACTTACAATGGTTTATTAGAACATAACTCCATCATAAGTTGAAGAAGATCTATAAATAATATGTCTTTTTATTCATCCGTTTACCCAATGAAGATGTTTGGGCAGTTTTCCGTTTGGGGCCATCACAAATAGAGCTACCATGAACATTCATCTACAGATTTTTGTAAGAACATAAGTTTTTTGTTGTTGTTGTTGTTTTCAAGCATTAATACCACAAGTGTGACTGCTGAGTTGTAAGGAAAGTGAATACTTAAGTTTATGTGAAACTGATGTACCATCTTCTAGAATGATTGTACCATTTACCCACCAGCAATGCATGAGTGATCCAATTTCTCTGCACCNGCAGAATTCCTTATTCATCTTTATGGCATTTCATGTAACATTGCTCCTGAATAAGGTGCTTGCTGTAGAAGAATTCAATACAGCAGTGAGTGGAGGTGCTTCCTATATAAGCAAATAGGTTATGGAATGGGTAACGGAAGTAGTTATAAATACCAGCTACAATTATGTGGTCATTTGCAGTAACAAAAAATGTTATTAATGTTTTTTTCATTTTGATATGAATATATTCACGTATACATTAATTGTTTTTAAATCCCCTGTCTCATTTGCTTGCCTGTAGTAACATAAAATGTGCTGCTCCTGCTGCTAAATCATTAACCCCATAGACACCAGCCCACCAGGCTCCCCCATCCCTGGGATTCTCCAGGCAAGAACACTGAGTGGGTTGCCATGTCCTTCTCCAATGCATGAAAGTGAAAAGTGAAAGTGAAGTTGCTCAGTCATGTCCGACTCTTAGCAACCCCATGGACTGCAGACTACTAGGTACCTCCGTCCATGGGATTTTCCAGGCAAGAGTATTGGAGTGGGATGCCATTGCCTTCTCCAATAAAACGTGCTAACATAAGTTAATCTTATATCTCATTGTATCTCAGTTATTAAGATACAGGATTCAATGCAAGAGTGTGATTCAGCTAGAAGAGGGAAGAACATCATCAAAAAAATGGATAAATGAACTTGGTATAATCTTTGCAGGAGGGAGTTAAATTATATTGGTTGCATGAGGCGTTATTGCATCATATCAGCAGGAAGAATAGTTTTCCTGTTGACTTTATGACAAAGTTGTGTTGTTAAAAGAGGTACTGATGGATGCCTAGTTAACAAATCAATTAAACAGTTAAGCTATTGCAGTAACTCTGTACGGCCCCCAACCTAACTATCTGGAAATCTGTCTGGAAGGTGCTTGTCACGAGGCAGCCATATTCTTATATTCTGCTGGTCAGTGCAAGGCTCCAGGCACTGTGGCAACTCACACATGTTGCTGCTGATCAACTACATCATCTTACTGATGACACACAACTCTTCCACCTCCCACCAGATCTCCAAATCTTCTGTTCGTCTTGGGCCAAGTATGCATGTAGCTTAACAGCAAGTGACACTTCTCCTCAAAGTCACTCTTTCTTGTGAGACACTAAAGGAGGTCAGAGACGAGTTTTAGTGTGTTTTGCAGGTTCCGTTATCCTCATGGTTCTAGTGTGTCCTTATGAGTCACAGTTTGTCCATGCTTTTGTCTACACCCAACTTTCCCTCAAATGTTACTCTTGCTGGCTAACAGTGAATTCAGTCTCAACACCAGATACAAAGATGACAGCTTTGTATAGACTCCTCCAGCTCTAGCAATTGCCTGAGTTCTAATCTCAATAACTGATCTCCTATTCGACACCATTAGTGGTTCTGCTTTTCTGATTGTAACTCCAGTGACACAAAGTCTAAGAGGAAAGGACTAAGGAAATGATTTTCATGATTCCAGATAACTTTAACTAGACCCATGTTTGTCATGTGAGGGTCTTTAGGTGAAGCTGCCACTTTGACGTACTATGGGGCAATATTCAACTTTAGATAACACATGTTCCATATGATTGCTTGAAAATCAAAAATTCAAGACTGAGAATGTATTAGTAGAAAGTTACTGTGGACACCTGTTTCCAAATGACATGGAAGGAGTTTTTGTTTTAAATTAAATCTTCTGATCCAGACCACAGATGAAGCAACCGCAGGACTACCATTTCTTGTCTGAGGTCTGCAGGTGTACATTTCAGCTGGAGTCCGGCAGCAGGGGGGCTGTCTCTGATTAAGCTCTGAGGTTTTTGTACAGCTTTTCTCATTACTTCAAGCACTGTGAGTTCCCTGACTGCACAAAAGTACTTTGCAGTATCTTCCCGCTGTAAGGCTGAAATGGTGAGGCTGATGGAGTTCTGTGCTCTCTGAAAGTTTACAGAGTAGCGGCCACTCCTTGCATTCGGGCCAGAAGATTCCTGACGAATAAGGAAAGTCATCTCTCCACTGGGAAGCTGCTTATACCAAAAAAGGTAGTGCGTGTACCCACTCCAACTTACTGCATACCGACAGTTCAGAATGACAGATTGCCCTATTTGACTGGTTATATATGGCTGGTCTTGAGTAACTTTCTGGGCCACACCAGATCCTGTGGAAAAAATCAGAAAACTGAGCTGAAGTAGTGAACAAAATAATGTAGGAATTAGGCTAATTTGGGACCCAAAGAAAACCCAAATTGAAATCATAATAGATACGCTTTCCTCCACACTTGTTTCCTCCCCAAGTCCCTGTGAAGCACCGCATGCCTGTGTGAGTACCTTTCACCCTAAACACGCGTACCCACGTTTGCAAGCATCCTTACCAGAGAAGGTGAAGGCCAGGAACACCCAGAGCAAGCTGGAGAGCGGCATGAGGCATGGAATCCCCTGCACAAATGTGCTCAATTCTGCCTCAAGCTGTGAGTTCGATGTCTTTGAGTGCCTGGCAGCCCAAATACATAGTACCCAATACCTGTGTGACTCCCCCCAACAGGAAGTGGGAGTTGTCATGCTTGTAGACCATGTGGTCTGTGCACAGATGAGAAAAAGTCTGACTCACCACAGAGCTTTATTTTGTCTACTTGTCTTTCTCGGGTCATGAATTACCTGATCACTAATGACCTAGGCAGTATCTGAAAGGGACCTGAAAAAAGCAATTTTCATGAAAGGTTTGAGTTGAGCAGAACTGAAGAATAAACAAGTTGACATAAATTGGTAATTAATCAGCAGAATAACTTTACCAGCCCATTTAAAACGTAATTTAGTTTATGCCATGAACCCTTCTTGTAATCTATTTACTGGTCATCATTTAGCCTATGCCAACTTTCCTCATCCAGAGTCTAATGACTCTTTTAAGAAGCTCATAGACCTTCATCTTTTTTAATGAAAGGCAATCTTATCCAAATAGTTAATATATCTCTTGTTTACTGGGTTCTAGGGCTCTAGTTAGGTTTTTCTGTAAATAAGTTACTTCAAGATCAAACAATAACAAATCAGTCCTTCTGACTTTCGGAATCTATTCCAATATCTATGTTTTATGAAATTATAACAGGAATAAGACATTTTTTGTACAGCTTTTCCCATTACTTCAAGCACTGTGAGTTCCCAGACTGCACAAAAGTATTTTGCAGAGTCTTCCAGCTGTAAGGCTGACATTGAGTCTTACTTATTAGACTTTGAGAAGGATCAGGGTATTCAGACATGCTGCCTCCCAAAGTAGAATCATGCTTCTTAGACCATGTGTCCTAGAGTTGTCCTCATGTCACGTTTTCTATGTCATTGGCCCAAAGAGTTCAGTCTCGCTTGTTAGTGGCTCATTATTTTTCTCTTTGTAAAATAAAGTCAATAGAAGCATGCCAGATCTTTCTGTGACACAATGCTATAATGCACTCCTGCCAAACTTGGTATCTACAGGCTGCAGACACCTAGTACCTGTCAATACCACAGAGGCTGGTGACTGAAGTTCTGTATGCTGTTACAAGATCACGTAGAATGTAACTGTCAGTCTTCCATCTGGTTTCATTGTTTTAATGGAAGAATCAACATAAAATAGTCAAAGGTAAATAGACAAGTAGAAAGGAAAGTGCAGACAAATCCTCTAAAACAGTGCCAGTCCTTTAATTTTAGGGCAAGGTAACCAGTGATGCAGGAACAAAGGCTGCGTTTAGTTGAGGTGTCTACTCCTCTGCCTCATTTCACCTCGGAGCACTGACAGGCAGCCGATGCCCTGGTTTGCAGTTATTCATAACTAAGTAGAAGAGACCATGGATGCCCACAGCAGCCTAGGCAGTAGCATGAGAAAATGAAATACATATATTAACAGAATAATTACAGATATAAATATAAAGAAATTGATGTTGATAAATTTTTATCAAAACACAGAACTTACTCTGATTCACCAGTTTTTGCAGGCACTTTTTGATGCATAAGTCTATGAGATTTTATCACATGTGTAGGTTCTTGTAACTGTCACAGAAATCACAACACAGAACTGTCCCATCACTCTAAAAAATGTTCCTTTGCACACGTTCTCACCCCTGCAATCCCTGATCACCCCTGGCAACTACTGCTCTCCTTTTCATTTTTATATTTTTCCTTTTCAGAATGTCATGTAAGTAGAATCATACCTTGTGTATGGAATCATTATGAATCATAACCATACTATCCAATGTGTTATACATCAAGTAGCCTTCTGAGACAGACGTTTTTCCACTCAGTATAACACTCTTGAGATCAGTCTAGTGTATTGCATGTCTCAGTAGTCTGTTGCTTTTAGTCGCTATAGAATTTTCCCCACTAAGGATGGTTTGACTTATACTTATTGACTTTATGGTGGTGAGAAAGCCATTCAGCTGAGAGTGTACTTTGAATTTTGATCTTTTACTGGGCTAGCACCATGCAGCATGATATTCTCAGGTGATGATGGGAGTGAGCTGAGCTCCTAGTCAGCCCCAGAATCAGGAGCATAAACAACCTTTCTGCACCCACACAACCTTTCTGTTTTTCACTCTCAGCTCAGCAGTCAGTAAATTAAATGAGATTTTTCTGTACTTTACTATAAAATAAACTTTGTGTTAGATGATTTCTCCCAACTGTAAGTTAATATAACTGTTGAGCATAATAAAGCTTAAAACAAGATGTTTGGAGGGTTAGATGTAGTAAATGCTTTTTTCTCCTTAATACAATATTTTCAACTTACAATGATTTATCAGAACATAACTCCATCATAAGTTGAGGAAGATCTATAAATAATATGTCTATTTATTCGTCAGTTTACCCAGTGAAAATGTTTCCAATTTGGGGCCATCACAAAAATAGAGCTACCATGAATATTCATCTACATATTTTTGCATGAACATAAGGTTTTTATTTCTCAAGCATTAATACCACAAGTGTGATTGCTGAGTTGTAAGGAAAGTGAATATTTAAGTTTATGTGAAACTGATGCACCATCTTCTAGAATGACTGTACCATTCACCCACCACCAATGCACGAGTGATCCAATTCCTCTGCACCGTTGCCAGAACTTGGTATTGTCAGTACTTTTAGTTTTAGCCTTTATGACAGTCGTGGAGTGCTATCTCATGGTGTCTCTAATTTACATTCCCTAACGGCTATTGATGTTGAACATTTGCTCATATACTTATTTATATGCTTTTATCCCTACTACATATCCTCTTTGGTAAAGCACCTGTGTTAGTCTTTTGTTCATTTTTCAACTGAGTTGTTTGTTTTCTTCCTGCTGAGTTTAGGAGTCCATTGTATTTCAAATACCACTCTTTTGATGAAAATATAGTCTGCAAACATTTCCTGCCATTCAGTGGTTTGTCTTTTTCATTCTCTTAATAATAACTTTCACAGAGCAATCGTTTTTCATTTCAATGAAATTTAAGTTTTTTTATGGATTGTGCTTTTGGTGTCATGTCAAAAATCTTTTTGCCTAACCCTACATTATAAAGATTTTCTCTTATGGTTTCTTCTAAAATATTTATAGTTTTACATTTTAATGTATGATCCATTTTGAGACTGAATTCAATGTTTTGTATAAGGTGTGAAATTTAGGCCAAGTTCCAATTATTTGCATATGAATATCCAATTGTCCCAGTATCATTTGCTGATAAAACTGTCCTCTGTTGAATTGTCTTTNCCTGCCATTCAGTGGTTTGTCTTTTTCATTCTCTTAATAATAACTTTCACAGAGCAATCGTTTTTCATTTCAATGAAATTTAAGTTTTTTTATGGATTGTGCTTTTGGTGTCATGTCAAAAATCTTTTTGCCTAACCCTACATTATAAAGATTTTCTCTTATGGTTTCTTCTAAAATATTTATAGTTTTACATTTTAATGTATGATCCATTTTGAGACTGAATTCAATGTTTTGTATAAGGTGTGAAATTTAGGCCAAGTTCCAATTATTTGCATATGAATATCCAATTGTCCCAGTATCATTTGCTGATAAAACTGTCCTCTGTTGAATTGTCTTTGCACCTTTGTCAAAAAAATCAATTTCCCCACTTGTATGGGTTGACTTCTATACTCTTACTCAGTGACATGAACTTGTGAATGATTTTTTAATTTTCCTTTTAGCATCTGTAGTATGGTTTACTTTTTCATTCTTTATATTCATAATTTATGCTTTTTCTCTTTTTCCCTTGATACTTCTACCTAGAAATAGATCAGTTTTATTAATCACCTTTCTGCTTGTGTGAGTCTACTTCTATAGTATTACCCAGTGGCATAAATTTATTAATAATATTGCTTTATTACCATTTTCACACTGCATATGATTTTCTCATGTGTATAATGTTTTCTTTTATTATATTAATAATTCCCTTGATAATTCTAGCTAGGAATAGATCAATGATATTAATCATTTTAAGAAAAGTAACAATATTTAATGATTATTTCTATTGTTTGCTTTAGAGTTCACCAAACTGAATTTTTAATTTTACCTTTCTTTGAGATTATATTGGGTTTTATTTGTTGTTCTTTTTCTATCTTCTTTTGTTGAAAGCTTAGATAATTTTTTTCAACCTTTTTTCTTTGGTAATAAAAGTACTTGAAAAAGATAAATTTCCTTCTATGTATTATTTTAGCTGTGCCTCATGCATATGTCAGAAAAGGCAATGGCACCCCACTCCAGGGTTCTTGCCTGGAGTATCCCAGGGACAGGGGAGCCTGGTGGGCTACCGTGTATGGAGTCGCACAGAGTCGGACATGACTGAAGCGACTTAGCAGCAGCAACAGCAACATACATATGTATATGTTTGTGTTCTCTCTATATTTTCTTTAAAATACTTTTTAATAGACATTGTAATTTCTTCTTAAACATACATATGAGTTGTTTTAAATTTAGTGCCTAAATTCCAATAGAATTGATTTTCTATATCAATTCCAATTTGGTGAAAGAATAAATTCTGTATACTTTCAGTTTTCTTAAATATANTTGTGTTCTCTCTATATTTTCTTTAAAATACTTTTTAATAGACATTGTAATTTCTTCTTAAACATACATATGAGTTGTTTTAAATTTAGTGCCTAAATTCCAATAGAATTGATTTTCTATATCAATTCCAATTTGGTGAAAGAATAAATTCTGTATACTTTCAGTTTTCTTAAATATATTAAGACTTTCTATGCACAAACAAATTGTGTGTGTGTGTTTCATCTGCACAGCAGGGTGTGTCTGGAGCCTCGGCTGCAGGTTTGGGTACAGGCTGCAGGTGTCTGGGGAGCACTGTGCACTTGCTGCACAGAAGTAGGTGGCTGAGTCTCCAGGCTGGGAGGTTGCGATGTGCAGTGAGAGCTGTTTGGCACTCTTATTGAGGAAAACTGTGAGTCTTCCATCTTCCATTTCATTCACAACCAAACGTATGGCTATCAAGAATGCAGGGCCTTTACCAGGATGTTGCCGGTACCATGGGAAGTAGTCAAACAAACTGTTCTCATAACTACAGTTCAGAATGGAAATCTCTCCTTCTTGGACTGTCAGAGATCGAGGGCTCTGTTTCACCTGCTCTTGGC
The DNA here is from genome assembly GCA_006410615.1 of Neotragus moschatus. NCBI lineage: Eukaryota > Metazoa > Chordata > Mammalia > Artiodactyla > Bovidae > Neotragus > Neotragus moschatus. The sequence continues at coordinate 4,200 of SJYA01001487.1, read as the reverse complement.
CACTTTTTTCCTTCTGTTGTCCATTCACCCCTGCTTAAAGAGATAAAAAGTCATTGGGTCCACAATATTTCCTTAAGTTTCTATCTGCATGAATTTGTCCATACTCCAATTTTCTCACTCCCCCAAATTAATGGGATATCCTAGGATTTCTCCATCATAACTCACAGTTTACTTGAAGACACAGCATTAAGAATGATGCTCCCAGAATTTTGTCCATTGTTCCTGGCTCCAAAGTTCAATGATAGCTCAGGTTCTTCTTCTGGTCTCCTCAGACAGCTAGAACTCTGACTTAAGGTTCACATCGGCTTTAATTCTTTCAAGAGGCCCCACCTTCTCACAAGTACTTTCAACTAAAGCTATTTTTTTCAAAACAAGCACTTCCTGATTTTCTCTATCTTAGACTTGCCCAAAATTACTTTCATTGAAAAGCAGAAATCCCCTCCTTACACGTGGAATATGCTTAGTTTAGAATTTCTCTCCTCTATTCCTCTCCCCTTTCTTCACATTTCCAAGAAGGTTAAAAATCATATATCAGGACAACTTGATATCTTAACATGGATTACATTATTTTACAAGGGAGAAGAAAGGGATTCCTATGAAATCACAAGATGAGCATTTCTCTTTTGTTTATTACAAGTAAAAATTAAAGTCTACCGAAGATTTCAGTTCAGTTTAGTTGCTCAGTCATGTACTACTCTTTGCGACCCCATAGATTGCAGCACACCAGGCCTCCCTGTCCATTACCAACTTTCAGAGTTCACTCAAACTCATGTCCATTGACCCAGTGATGCCATCCAACCATCTCATTCTCTGTTGTCCCCTTCTCCTCCTGCCCTCAATCTTTCCTGGCATCAGTCTTTTCCATTGAGTCAGTTCTTTGCATCAAGTGGCCAAAGTATTGGAGTTTCAGCTTCAACATCAGTCCTTCCAATGAATATTCAGGACTGATTTCCTTTAGAATGGACTGGTTGGATCTCCTTGCAGTCCAAGGGACTCTCAAGAGTCTTCTCCAACACCACAGTTCAAAAGAATCAGTTCTTCAGCACCCAGCTTTCTTTATAGTCCAACTCTCACATCCATACATGATTATCGGAAAAACCATAGCCTTGACTAGATGGACCTTTGTTGGCAAAGTAATGTTTCTGCCTTTTAAAATGCTGTCTAGGTCGGTCATAACTTTTCTCCCAAGGAGCAAGTATCTTTTAATTTCATGGCTGCAATCACCATCTGCAGTGATTTTGGAGCCCCCCAAAATAAAGTCTGCTGCTGTTTCCATTCTTTCCCCATCTATTTGCTCAATCTATTTGTAAAGTTAAAATAAATAAGAAGCACATGTTTTTGAAGCCCAGAATTTTGTCTCTGTATTTGATGTCATCTCAAATTCAATCAAAGAAAACATCATTACACTCGAACAGGAGAAATAATAAAAGTTCTCATTCCTCAGTCTAATCCCATCTATCCCATCATTCTAAAGGGAACTTTTATTGTTTGTTAGACTTCTGATATGTTTTCTTTTTCATGTATTCATTCATGAATGCATCTCAATATATATTTTTTGAGTGCTGCTAAGTGACTACTTAATATTCAATACTTGGATCTCAAGAAGGAAAGAGACAGTTCCCATCTTCAGTCAACTGAGGCCCAATACTCAAGTACAATCAGAAAAAAGCTACTAAGGAGAAATGTGTATCTCTAAGATATGACAAAGAAAAAAGTAACAAACTCCGCTTCTCAACTCAGCCAGATAACATTTTTAATGGAGGCGATACTTGAACTGGAGCTTACACCACTACATTTCCCATAAAGGTGGAGGACATGAGCTCTAGGCACAGATTAACTAAGCGTGGTATACATTTATATTAGAGAAGCTAAATGTGGCCATATCCTTGAGGACAACATGCATCATTAAGAGAAGTGTTGATTTTCAAAGCCATATTTTCAAAGTATTAGACTACAATATACATAGATACTGCCTGGGTAGATGGATGGATAGATAGAAACTTACATACTTTCATATATGGCTGATAGATGTAAACGGAACCATAATAAGAGATAATAATTTAGTAGATTTTTACGGGATCCTTTATGGCTACTTGAAGAATATGTGTTTGTGGGACAAGCATTATAGTAATCTTGGAAGCAGCATTGCCCCTTTGTGGCCATAGAAAGAAGTTACACTGAAAAAAATGTATATAGCTTCTTAAAAATTCACGTTCATCACCTCTGGACATCAATCAGAGCACTGACATAAGTAACCAAGCCTTTATCTTGAGCCAGTGATTTCTTGAGACAGAAGGAGATTTTGCTTTGTTGAAATATTGACCCTCAGACTGAGTCAGTGTAAGGAGCTGTCTTTCTTCCTGTAATGGCAACATCAAATCAAGAAAAACCCTATACACTTAAGAGATCATGTTTTTAAATAGATTCTAAATTAATACTGCTTACTGCTGCTTAATGCTGTCTTTTTATTTTTTGTCTGCACACTGATGACATGAGTTTAGCTTGTTTTTGTTTTTGCATTATTTATTGAATCTATCATTGAGACAGCAACTGTACAGAAATATTTAAGACCCCAACAGAATGAAACAATAAACAAGTGAACTAGAGCTATTCTAAAAAGACCCTTTGTAATCCTACATCATGATCATCTAGGATTTATTCCAGGTATGCAAGGATGATTCAGTATCCTCAGATCAATCAATGTGATATACCGCAACAACAGAATGAAAGATAAAAACCATATAATTACTTAAGTATATGCAGAAAAAGCATTTGACAAAATTCAATATCCACTCATGATAAAAGTTCTCAATAAACTTGATATGGGGAAAATGTACTTCAAAATAATGAAGGTTATTTATGACAAACCAACAGCTAACATCAGAATCAATTGTTTTAAAAAATGAAAGCTTTTTCTCTAAGACCTTAAACAAGACAAGTCTGCAAATCTCACCACTTCTATTTAACATAGTACTGGAAGTCCTAGCCATAGCAATCAGATATGGAAAAGAAAGAAAAGGCATCCAAATTTGAAGAGAGAAACTGCCACTATTTGCAAATGACATGATGTTGTGTAAGTTACCATCAAAGAGCTATTAGGATAAATAAATGAAAGTAAAGCTCAGTAAAGTTGCAGAGTATGAGATTAATATATAGAAATATTTTGCATTTCTATATACTAATAATGAATTATAAGAAAAAGAATTTAAGAAAAATCCAATTTACAATTGAATCTAAGAGAATAAAATAATTAGCAATAATTTCAACAAAGGAATTGAAAGACCTGTACTTTGAGAACTGTAAGAACTGATAAAAATGATTAAGACAATACAAATAAGTAGAAAGATATCTCATGTTCATGAACTGGCAGAGTTAATATTGCTAAAATATCCGTATACCCAAAGCAATCTACAGATTCAATGCAATCCTCATCAAATTACTCACGGCATTTTTCATAGAACTAGGAAAAATATTCCTAAAATTTGTATGGAACCATAGAAGACCTCAACAGCCAAAGCAATTTTGAAAAAAAAGAGCAAAGTTGAAAATACTACACTGTCTGATATGAAAATATGCTACACAGTCATAGTAATCCAAAATTGTATGGTATTGGCACAAAAACAGACATAGATAAATGGGACAAAATAGAACCAAAATAAACCCATGCACCTATGACCGATCACTCTATGACAAAAGAGGCAAGAATATACAGTGGGGGCAAAGATAGATTCTTCAGTAAGTAGGTTTTGAGCAAACTGAACAGCTACATGTAAAAGAATGAAACTAGAAATTTTTCTCACAGCATGAGTAAAAATAACTCAAAATGTTTTAAAGACTAAANATGACCGATCACTCTATGACAAAAGAGGCAAGAATATACAGTGGGGGCAAAGATAGATTCTTCAGTAAGTAGGTTTTGAGCAAACTGAACAGCTACATGTAAAAGAATGAAACTAGAAATTTTTCTCACAGCATGAGTAAAAATAACTCAAAATGTTTTAAAGACTAAAATGTAACAGCTGAAATCATAAAACTCCTAAAATAAAATATAGACAATATGCTCTGTGACATTCATCTTTATAATATTTTTTATTATCAAACTAAACTCTTGCACAGAGAAGAAAACCATTAACACAAAGCAAAGGAAATCTGAAAAGGGAAAAGATATTTGCAAACAACATGTTGACAAGGATTTAATAT
>SJYA01001486.1:0-10653 GCA_006410615.1 Neotragus moschatus | reverse complement strand
TTGAACTAAATCTGTCCTCATATTGACAGGTATCTAGCTCTGTTCTGGCCATTTCAGAGCATAATTAATTCCCTGTATTTATATTTTTCTTAACCCAGTTTACCTTAGCTCTGGATTTGATACTAGATAGTTAGGTCAATTAAAGGTAAAAAAGTTATATGAAATAAAAGACAAAATTGTTATATCTATAGCAAGTAGCCTTGCTTCCCAGGTGGCTCAGTGGTAAAGAGTCTGCCTGCCAACCAGGTGGATTATTTTTATTTACACATCACACTTTTGTACATGTAGAAAATACCCCTCAGTTGGGAAGATCCCCTAGAGATGGGAATGGCAACCCACTCCAGTATTCTTGCCTGGGAAGTTCCATTGATAGAGGAGCCTGGCAGGCTACAGTCAATGGGGTCGCGAAAGTTGGACACGACAGAGACTAAACAACAGCAACAATGCATGTCCTTTGCAAAAATCTCAACATTAACGAAAGAAATCAGAGAGGACACAGATAAAGACTCTATATGTTAAGATGTCAATTTTCCCAAATCAATTCATAAATTTAACACAATCCCAAACAAATTACCCCAGTCTCTTCTGGTAGAAGCTGTTGTAAAACTTATATGGAAGTGCAAAAACCTAGAGTAAGCCTTGAATAAGACAAAGAAAACATCTCTTGCATTTCCAGATTTCAAAACGTGTACTGAAGCCCCAGTAATTAAGATAGAACGGTCTGTTGGTATGAGGATAAAATAATCAATAAACAGAATCAAGTCCAAAAAGAAGTCATAATCCATGTGTCATCAATTTTTTTTTCTCTAAAAGTGCCTATGCAGCTCCATGAGGCTTCCCCTGTGGCTTAGCTGGTAAAGAATCCAGCTGCAATGTGGGAGACCTGGGTTCAGTCCCTGGGTTGGGAAGATTCCCTGGAGAACGGAAAGGCTACCCACTCCAGTATTCTGGCTTGGAGAATTCCATGGACTATGAGTTGGGCACGACTGAGTGATTTTCACTTTTAAAGATGCCTATGCAGCTCCATGGGGGGAAAGTTGGTCTTTCTAGGATAATAGCTAGAATAATTGGCTATTTGTATTTTTTTGAAATATCAGTGTTTTGTAGCTTTCTGTGTATAATTCTGTACATGTTTTTTTGATTTATGCCTAAGGATTTAGGGTCTTTCTTGAGTCATTGTAAACAGCATTATATTATTAATTTAGATATCCACATGTTTATTGCTAGTATCAGAGAAGGCAATGGCACCCCACTCCAGTACTCTTGCCTGGAAAATCCCATGGATGGAGGAGCCTGGTGGGCTGAAGTCCATGGGGTCGCTGAGAGTTGGACTCAGTGACTTCACTTTCACTTTTCACTTTCATGCATTGGAGAAGGAAATGGCAACCCACTCCAGTGTTTTTGCCTGGAGAATCCCAGGGACGACGGAGCCTGGTGAGCTGCCGTCTATGGGATTGCACAGAGTTGGACACGACTGAAGTGACTTAGCAGCAGCAGCAGCATTGCTATCATATAGAAATTCATTTGATTTGTGTTAACCTTGTATATCCTGAGACTTTATAAACCCACTTACTAGTTGTAGGAGTTTGGGAGGGTATATTCTTTGGGATTTTCTACATAGATAGAAAATAGTGATAATTTGATTGCCTTTCTAGCTTAAAAGGTTGTTTATATATTTACTTGCTTTACTGCACTGGCTACAACGTCGAGCACTGTGCTGAAGGAGAGTGATTAAAGTGGAGATTCTCCCTTTGTTCCCTTCCTTAGGAAAAATATAGAGTCTTTTACCAGTAAACATGCTAAGACTGTTGAGGAACTTCTCCATTATTCCTGTGTTTCTTAGAGTTTTACCATGGTAGACTACTGGATTTGGGCAAATGCTTTTTCTGCACATTGCTGCTGCTGAACTAGCTCATCTTATTGTTGACTCACAACTCCTCCACTTCCCGTTAGAAGTCCTCCTCATCTTCTGTCTTGGGCCTGGTATGCATGTAGCATGATGGCAAATGACAGCCGCTTCTCTTCAAGGTCACCCAGTATTGTGAGACTGAAGGAGGTGGGACAGACAAGTCTTTGTGGGTTCCAAGTGTCCTCATAGTTCAAGTATGACTTTATGTGTCACAGTTTGTCCGTGCTTTCGTCCTCACCAAACTTTCCTTTACAAATGTTACTCTAAGCTCACTTAAAGTGAATTCAGGCTCAACATCAGATATAAAAACAACAGCTTTGTACAGACTTGTCCACAAGCTGTAGCCATTGCCTGAGATTTAGTCCTTGTAACTCATCTCTCATTCCACATCACCCATGGTTCTGCTTTTCTGATTGTGCCCTGACACAATGTCTAAGAGGAAATGACTAAGGACATGGTTTTGATGGTGACTCCACACAACTAAACCCAGGTTTGTGATGAAGTAAAACTGTCAGTTTAAGGTATTATGGGACAAGTTTTCAAATCTAGACAACTTTACACATGTTCTATATGGCTGATTTATAAAGAAACAAACAAACAAAAAAAGAAAAGCAATTCAGTATATTATATGGAGGAAAAAAAATTCAGGGGGAGAATGTAATAATAGAAAGTTACTCTGGACACCTGTTTCCAATGACATAGAAGGAGGCTTTATCTAGAATTAAATCTTCTGATCCAGACCACAACTTAACCACAGGACTATTATTTCTTGTCTGGAGTCTGTGTGCATTTCAGCTGGGGTCCTACAGCAGGGGGGCTCTCTCTTACCAAGCTCTGGGTTTTTGTACAGCTTTTCCTATTACTTCAAACACTGTGAGTTCTTGGAGAGCACAGAAGTACTTTGCAGAATCCTCCAGCTGTAAGGGTGAAATGATGAGGCTGATGGATTTATCTGCTTTCTGGAAGTTTACAGAATAGCGGCCATTGCTTGCGTTGCTGTATACTGAATACTGTTGAATAAGGTAAGTCATCTGTCCACTGGGAAGTTGTTTGTACCAAAAAAGGTAGTAAGCACCCCAATTTGTTTCATACCAACAATTCAGGGTGAATGACTGTCCCACTTGGCTGGATACATCTGACTGGTCTTGAGTAACTTTCTGGGCCACACCAGATCCTGTGGGAAAAAAATCAGAAAACAAAGATGAAGCCATGAATAAAATAGTGTAGGAGTTATTTTGGATTCAAAGACCAAAAAAATGAAATCATAAGATGCTTGCTTTTCTCCAACCCTCCTTTCCTCTCCAAGTCCCTGTGAATCACCACGTGCCTGTGTGCAGTCCTTTCACCCTGAACACATGCACTCATGTTTGGAAGCATCCCTACCAGAGAAGCTGAAGGCCAGGAGAACCCAGAGCAGACTGGAGAGCGGCATGAGGCGTGGATTTACCTGCACAAATGTGCTTAGTTCTGCCTCAAGCTGAGAGTTCAGTGTCTTTGAGTGCCCAGCAGCACATATACACACTACCCGGTGCCCATGTGACTCCCCGTAACAGGAAGTGGGGGTTGTCATGTTCATAGACCACGTGGTCTGTGCACACATGGGAAAAAGTCTGGCTCACCATAAGCCTTTAGTCTGTCTGCTTGTCTTTCCATGGTTATTAAATTAGGCAGATCCTGAAAGAAGGCATGAAAAAAGCATCAGTATTAAAATTTGAGCTGAGGAGAACTGAATATTAAGCAAATTGACATACATCAATAATTATTCAGCAAAATGGTTTTTCCAGCTGATTTAAAATATAATTTACTATAGCCTATGAAATGTTCTGTTATCTATTAACTGGTCATTTATTTAGCCTATACTTACTTTTCTCCATCCAGAATTTAAGTTATCTTTAAGAAAACTTGAAGATCTTAGACTTCTTGGTGAATGGAAATTTTACTCAAAATAAATAATTGTATCTCTTTGTCTTTGTATTGAGTTCTATGACTCTATTTAGGTTTTTCAATAAAGTTACTTTACCATAAATGACAAAAAAACAGTCCATCTGACTTTCAGAGTCTATTCAGTTTTAANTGAAATGTTCTATTAACTGGTCATTTATTTAGCCTATACTTACTTTTCTCCATCCAGAATCTAATGACTCTTTAAGAAAACTTGCAGATCTTAGGCTTCTTGGTGAATGGAAATTTTACTCAAAATAATTATTGTGTCTCTTTGTCATCTTTGAGTTCTATGACTCTATTTGGATTTTTCAATAAATGAAGTTACTTCACCATAAATGACAAAAAAATCATTCCATCTGACTTTCAGAGTCTATTCAGTTTTAAGTTTTGAATGAAATTGTAACAGGAATAAAATATTCTTTTGAAATTTGGAAATTAAGCCTCGTTTATTAGACTTTGAGGAAGATCGGGATATTCAGTCCTCTCCCCTCCACAAGTAGAATTGTATTTATTAAATCATGTGTCCTACAATCGTCCTGATGTCACATTTTCTGTCATTGGTCTAAAGTGTCAGTCTCACTTGTTAGTGGCTCATTACTTTTGTGTTTGTAAAATAAATTCAAAATAAGTATGCCAGATCTTTCTGTGACATAATGCTGTAATGCTCTCCTACAGAAGCTGTATCTACAAGTTTCAAACACTCTGTTGTTGTTCAGTTTCTAAGTTGTGTCCAACTCTTTGCGACCCCATGGACTGCAGCACACCAGGCTACATTGTGCTTCACTATCTCCCAAAGTTGCTCTAATTCATGGCCATTGAGTCAATGATGCTATCTAATCACCTCATCCTCTGCCTCTCCCTTCTCCTTTTGCCTTCAATCTTTCCCATCACCAAGGTCTTTTCCAATGAATTGGCTCTTTGCATCAGTTGGCCAAAGTATTGAAGTTTTAGCTTCAACATCAGTCCCTCCAGTGAATATTCACAGTTGATTCCTGTTAGGATTGACTGGTTTGTCTTCCTTGCAGTCCAAGGGATTCTCAAGAGTCTTCTCCAGCAGCACAGTTCAAAAGCATCAAGCTTTCAGCCTTATTTATAGTCCAACTCTTACACCACACATGACTATTGGAAAAATCATAGCTTTGACTATACAGAACTTTGTCAGCAAAGTGATGCGTATGCTTTTTAATATGTCATGCTAAGCTTCCTAGGTGGCACTAGGGGTTAAGAACTTGCCTGCAAATTCAGGAGACATAAGAGATGTGGGTTCAATCCCTGGGTCAGGAAGATCCCCTGGAGGAGGGCATGGCAACCCACTGCAGGATTCTCGCCTGGGAAATCTTATGGACAGAGGATCCTGCAGGGCTATGGTTCATAGAGTTGCAGAGCCAGACACGATAGAAGCGACTTAGTCCCCTGCAGGTTTGTTATATATTTTCTTCTACGGGGCAAGCATCTTTCAATTTCATGGCTGTACCCACTGTCCATAGAGATCTTGGAGCCCAAGAAAGTAAAATCTTTCATTGTTTCTATCTTTCTCCTTCTATTTGCCATGAAGTAATGGGACCAGATGCCATGATCTTAGATTTTTGAATGTTGAGTTTCAAGGCAGCTTTTTCACCCTCCTCTTTCACATTCATCAAAAAGCCCTTTCAGTTCCTCTTCATTTTCTCCCATTAGAGTGGTATCTTCTGCATATCTGAGGTTTTTGATATTTCTCCCAGCAATCTTGATTCCAGATTGTGATTCATCCAGCCCAGCCTTTCACATGTTGTACTCAGCATATAAGTTAAATAAGAAAGTTGACAATATACAGCCTCGAAAGACTTCTTTCCTGATTTGGAACCAGTCCATTATTCCATGTCCAGTTCTAATGCTTCTTGACCTGCATCCAGGTTTCTCAGGAGACAAGTGAGGTGGGCTGGTATTTCCATCACTTTAAGAATGTTCCACAGTTTGTTGTTATCCACACAAAGTTTTCAGCATATTTAATTAAGTAGAAGTAGATGCTTTTCTGGAATTCCTTTTCTTTCTCCATGATCCAATGAATGTTAGCAACTTGATCTCTGGTTCCTCTGCCTCTTTGAAATTCAGCCTGTACATCTGGAAGTTCTTGGTTCACACACTGCTGAAAGCTAGCTTAAAAGATTTTGAGCATAACCTTACTTACATGTGAAATGAGCACAATTGCATAATAGTTTGAACAATCTTTGGCATTGCCCTTCTTGAGATTGAATGAAACTGACCTTTTCCAGTCCTCTTCAAACACTCAGTATGTCAATACCACAGAAGTTGGTGATTGAAGTTTTGTTACTGTGCATGATCATGAAGTATGTATCTCTCAANATGTGAAATGAGCACAATTGCATAATAGTTTGAACAATCTTTGGCATTGCCCTTCTTGAGATTGAATGAAACTGACCTTTTCCAGTCCTCTTCAAACACTCAGTATGTCAATACCACAGAAGTTGGTGATTGAAGTTTTGTTACTGTGCATGATCATGAAGTATGTATCTCTCAATCTTCCACTTAGCTTCATCATCTCAATAAATGAATTAATTTAAAAGAACCAAAAGCAAATAAGCAAGTAGAAAAGGAAGTATAAACACAGTCTCCAAAACAGTGCCAGTTCTTAAAATTTAAGGTCAAAAGAACTCATTAATGAGTTATGCAGGGAGGAGAGTCTATATGCAGTTGAACCATCTACTCTTCTGTCCCATTTCAGCTCTGAGTGACAGGCAGCTGATGTCCTGGTTTCTAATTAATTTCAAGGAAGCAGGGGAGACCACAAATGCCCAGAGCAGTCTGGGGAACAGAATGATAATGCATATATTATATAGATCATTATATTATATGTATCATTTTATTATATTTACCACATATTTTTATATCTACCTTTTTATTCACAGCTGTGAGATTTATCCCATTTGTAGGTTCTTGTTACTACTACTAAAATTAAGGTACAGAATCATTCCATTACCCTAAAGAACTTACTTTGCTGACCATCCCCATCTCCACAACCCTTGAAAATGCCTGAAATCTGCTGATGTCCTGGTTTATAATTATTTGTAACTAAGCAGAAGAGACCACAAAGGCTTGCAGAAACCTGAAGACCAACTTGATATTCTAAAATATATATGCTAATGTAATAATTACATATATATATACCAGGAAATTTATATTGCCAAAATTTTATTAAAATATAGGTCATGATCTGATACCTCAGTTTAATANGGTTTCTAATTATTTACAAGGAAGCAGAGGAGACCACAAATACCCAGAGCAGTCTGGGGAGCAGAAGGATAATGCATATATTATATAGATCATTATATGTATAGTTTTATTATATTTACCACATATTTTTATATCTACCTTTTTATGCACAGCTGTGAAATTTATCCCATTTGTAGGTTCTTGTTATTACTACTAAAATTAAGGTACAGAATCATTCCACCACCCTAAAGAATTTACTTTTCAGACTATCCCCATCTCTACAACCCTTGAAAATCCCTGAAATCTGCTGATGTCATGGTTTATAATTATTTGTAACTAAGCAGAAGAGACCACAAAGGCTTGCAGCAGCCTGGAGAGCAGCTTGATATTCTAAAATATATATGCTAATGTAATAATTACATATATATATACACCAGGAAATTTATATTGCCAAAATTTTATTAAAATATAGGTCGTGATCTGATACCTCAGTTTAATATGCACCCTGGTTTTGATGCATAGCTCTGTGAAACTTTACCACATGTATAGGCTCTTGTTACCACCATTAAAATCATGACATAGAGTTGTTTCATCTCTCTAAAGAAACCCTCTTTGTACATCCACCCGAGGCCTGCAGTTCTTTACAATCCAGGTCACTACTGATCTCCTTTCATCTTTATATTTTGTCCTGCTGAGAATGCCGTAAAAGTAGAATCACACTACATATACAGTCATAATAATCCAGTAAGTGTAATTATATACAATGTAGCCTCTGAGATTGATGTTTCTACTCAGCATAATATCCTGAGACCCATCTAGAATACTGCATGTATCAATAGTCTGTTCCTTTTAATCATTACAGACTGTCCCCAACTTATGATAATTCAATTTAGAATTTTTGACTTTACAGTAGTGAAAGAGTGATATACTTTCAGTAGAAACCATACTTGGAATATTGAAACTTTATCTTTTCCTGGGCTAGCAACATGCAGTATTATGTTTCCTGGTGATTCTGGGCAGCAAGAATGAGCTGAGCTCCTGGCCAGCCTCAAAATCATGAATGTAAACAACTAACACATTTACAGCCATTTCATACCCATATAACCATCCTGATTTTCACTTTCAGGACAGTATTCAATACATAGCATAAGATTTTCATTATTTTAGTATAAAATAGACTGTGTGAGATGATTTTTCCCCACTGTAGGCTAATGCAAGTATTGGTCACATTTAAGGGAAGCTAGGTTAAATATATTAGATGGATTTTCTTTTTTTTAATTTTAATTGATTTTTATTGGAGTATAGTTGCTTAAAATTTTAGTTCCTGCAGTGCAGCAAAGTGAATCAGTTTTACATGTATATATTTATCTCTACTCTTTTTCAGATTTCCTTTCCATATTAAATGAACTTTTGACTTCCTATTGTTTCAACTTAAAATGATTTGTTGCAAAATAACCCTCTTGAAGTTGAGAAAGATGTATAAATAATATTTCATTGTGTGAATGTACTACAGGATATTTATCTGTTTATTCAGTGAAGATCACTGGTTGATTTCCAGTATTAAGAATTCAGCAAGTGAATATTTAAGTGTACTTGAAGTTCTTGGACTGTTTTCTAGAATGACTGGGCCATTCACCCACCAGCAATGCATGCATAATTCAACTTCTCTGCATTCTTGCCAGAACTTGGTATTGTCAGTATTTTTAATTTTAGCTCTTATGATAAATGTGAAGTGGTATCTCTTTGTAGTTTTAATTTGGATTTCCCTAATACATATTTAGGGGCATATTCTTTGTATTTCCTACATAGATAATCATGTTACCAGCAAACAGTGGCAGTTTTACTTCTTCTTTCAACTCTATAAGATCATTACATCTACTTTCTTTATTTCCTGCTCCAACATCTAGCATTGTACTGAAAGAGTGACAAGAATGGACACTCTGGGCTTTTTTCTCTTTCTCAGAGAAAATTATAGTCTTTTACTAGTAAAAATACCATTTAGCTATTGAGGAAATTCCCCACTATTCTTGTGATTCTCAGAGTTTTCATCATAACTGACTACTGAATTTTTGCAAATCCTTTTTTTTTCTGACTAGGTTAACATGATGATATGATTCTTCTTTTCTACCCTGCTAATATGGTGAATTCTATCCACTGATTTTCAATATTAAAGTGTCTTGCACCCTTGAAAGAAATTACATTTGTGTTTGGTATATTACTCATTTTACATATGAATGAATTTTACTTGCTAAAATATTTTAAGAAATTTGGGTCTATCTTCTAGATAAAAGATATTTCCATGTAGTTTTCAGTTCTTTATGGTTTTTGTCTGATTTTGGCATCAGGGTAATATTAGTCTCATAAAATGAGTGAATAATTATTTTCTTTCTATTGTCTGCAAGAAACTGTGTGTAATTCATGCTAATTCCTCTTCAATGTTTGACAGAATTCTTCAATGACACTGAATCTGGTGATTTTTTTTTATTAAAATTCAATTTCTTCATAGACATCATGACTTCAGCTATCTCTGGCCCCTGCTCTGAGGAGAGATGAGGAGGAGCGACCCCTGGAGCCCACAGTGAGGTTTGGGGACAGACAGCAGGTGCTTCCAGAGCGCTGTGCCCTGCACAGAAGTAGGTTCCTGCATCTGAGAGCTGGGCAACAGCGAGGTGCAGGGAGCCGTGCTGTTTGGTCTCTCCAAGCCGACCTGTCAGTCTCTGATCCGTCTTCACTTCTCCACCCTTAGCTAACATCATCAAGAAGACTGGACTTCCCCCAGGGCTCTGCTTATACCACTGTAAGTTGTAAAATGTGCTTGAGGAATTGCAGTATGTGGTGAAGTTCTCCCCTTCTTGCAGAAGCAAGAATTCAGGAAAATGCTTTATCTGTTGTCCATTCATTTCTGTTCAGAAAAGCAATGAGAAGTAACAGAGAAAGTCTGATTAGATGCTTATTCTCTCAGCTGTAATGGTCTCTTTCATTCTTCTTCTGTATTTCTCCTTCTTTCCATGTCTCCCTCCCCAACTCCCTCTGTCTCCCTCCCACATTTTAGTTATGTTTTTCTTAACATCTGGCTCTCAGTCAGAAAAATCCCACTCCTACAGTTGCCTGCAGATAAGATTCCTCTGTGCTGAATTTTCTGGGAGCAATCAAACTCACCTGATATTTGTGTCCATAAGACCAACACTGGTGCTAACAGTAGCATCTCCCTTTTCCTCCTCTTCAGAAAGAGTTGCTGACTCTGCCTGCTCCTGAAAGGGTTTCCCTTGTATCAGCTTCTTCCAGACCTACAGAAATGTAGTCTATACTGCCTTTTGGAAAGAAAATAGAAAGGAGTGACTACAATTTGAGACAGCCAATCAGACCTACTACCTTATTATCCACCCATCTTCCCCAGGGAGTGTCTATGTTTGCAGATGCTGCCCCTTCTGTGACTGGATCAAAAATTGCTGATCCAGTAATACTTGGTAAATAGTGGTTACGCAAACATTTGTTGAATGATAAATAAATGTATATGTTTACTTATGTGAGAATTTGAATGCAAAAGTCCCAAAGAGTGATTTAATTAATTACTCTTTAATTTAAAAATG
>SJYA01001485.1:0-22877 GCA_006410615.1 Neotragus moschatus | reverse complement strand
TTTGACGTATGGTCCATTTTGTGATTTTCCTCAAATTTTTGTATAAGGTGTGAAATTTAGGCCAAGATTCAGTTATTTGCCTAGGAAGATCCAATTGCCCCTAAATCATTTGCTCATAAGACCGTTATTTCTCCATTGAATAGTCACTGCACCTTTGCCAAAAAATCAGATTTCCCCACTTTCTCATATCCCCACTTGGGATGAACAGTAGCATTATCCTGTTAATGATTTTCTTATTATCTCTTTTTATTGAACTTTTTATCTTGTATTGGAGTATAGCCAATTAGCAACGTTGTGATAGTTTCAGGTGGACAGCAGAGGCACTCTATCCTTTTAACACTGTAGCATCTATCATTTACTTTTTCATTCTTTATAGTTCTAATTTGTGTTTTCTGTTTTATCACCATGATAATTCTACCTAGGAATATAGTTTATTAATTTTTTTAGCAAAATTAACTTTTTTCTCATGGTTATTTCTATTATTTTATTTCTGTTTTACCAATTTGACATTTTTATTATTTTCTTATTTCAGTTTATATTAGTTGTAATTTGTTCTTTTTCTATCTTTTTTTGTGGAAAGCTTAGATAATTGTTTTGTAGCCTTTTTCTTTAGTAGTATAGGCATTTAAAGAGAAATTCCTCCTATGTATATTAGGTGTATCTCATAACATTTATATGTATATGTTCTCACTATATTTTCTTTCACAATATTTTCTAATAGCCAAGTAATTATTTCTTTAACCTATGCGTTATTCTAAATTTTAATGCCTCAATTTCAAATATTTGGGCATTTCTAAAGATATCATTTTGCTATTGATTTTCTAAGTCAATTCCACTTTTGATCACAGAATAAATTCTATATAATTTCAGTTTTCTTAAATATATTAAAACTTTTTATGTACAAACTGATGTGTGTGTGTGTCTGTGTCTGTGTCTGTGTCTGTGAGTATATTTCTGCACAGAGGTAGGTGGCTGAGTCCCCAGGCTGGGAAGTTGTGATGTGCAGTGAAGGCCGTTTGATACTCTCATTGAGGGGAACAGTGAGTCTTCCTTTTTATTCACAACCAAACATATGGTTATCAAGAGTTCAGGGCCTTAACCAGGGTGTTGCTGATACCATTCCTTTAATATACCTTGTGTGCTCAGTCATGTCCAACTCTTTGTGACCCCATCAAATATAGCCCACCAGGCACCTCTGTCCATGGGATTCTCCAGGCAAGAATACTGGAGTGGGTAGCCATTTCCTTCTCCAGGGGATCTTCCGCACCCAGGGATCAGACCCAGGTCTCCCACATTGTAGGCAGATGTTTTACTGCCTGAGCCACCAGGGAAGTCCGTGGGAAGTAGTCAAATGCACTCTTCTCATAAGTACAGTTCAGAATGGAAATCTCTCTTTCCTGGACTGTCAGTGATTTGAGGGCTCTGTTTGAGATTAAGAGCAAAGACAAGAGTCTATTTTTGCACAGGTGTGGTTGTGAAGAGGATGCTGCTCCCCTCTCTAAATTCAAAATGTTTTAGATGAGGGTGACTAAGGAGCAACCACAAGAGAGAGAAATATATTATACTGGTCAGTTTTTGGTTAAGGCCATGTGGAAGGGATTTTCACAGAGGCTATTGCTTCCTTAACTAAAACGGAGTGTAAAGATAATCATTCCAAAGCTCCTTTATAAACATTCCTCCCTCTCTTCCATTTCACCAGACTTTGAAGTCCAAAGACAAGATGAACTTCCTCATCTTTTATTATGTCAAACAGGAACCAAACACCAGATTCTGGGATAATGTTAATGATAAAAATGCTGGCTAATAAATCTCACTGACTGCACAGCATGCCACAGTGTTTCAGGAGCCCTTTAATATTTAAGGATATGGCAGGTACTGTTCATTGTCTACAAGTAGATTTACTTCTTCATCCTCACCAGAATCCCAATATTCTGTTTGTTAGCAATATTCCTCGAGAAAAATGTGTACCTTCCCCAGAATTTCATAGCTTGGGATCAGCTTGAACTCTGTTGTAATCAATAAGATGTAAGCATCTTGAGCGATTTATCACCCTTTCCTAGTCACTAGAGTTTTCTACTTTACCTAATAATGCCAAATGTCAACGTGTTGGTACTTTGATACTACACGCATTGCCTATGTGCAAAGTCATTTCAGTCATGTCTGACTCTTTCTAAGCCTATGCACTGTAGCCCTCCAGGTTCCTCTGTCCATGGGATTCTCCAGGCAAGAATACTGGAGTGGGTTGTCATGCCCTCCTCCAGGGGATCTTCCTGACCCAGGGATCGAACCCGAGGCTCCTGTGGTTCCTGCATTGCAGACGGATTCTTTACCGCTGAGCCACCGGGGAAGTCCTGATACCAAAGATCAAAATCACACATTGGTACCTCGGATAGATGAAAAAGACAAATGACACATTTCTCATCTATGATCTATTACTAGAAAGTCAATGCTTACACGTGGTCAGAAGTCATGCTTGTTTCACAAATGTATTCTTACTTAAATATTTCAGTCGCAGAAAAGGAAAACTAGAATGAAAGCACCTGAAATTTTAGTTTTAGCTTTTCACCTTATAACTAATAATTAATGAGGTCATCATATATCATTTTAGTTTTTATTGAAGTTTTATATTCATATAAGAAAATGTAATATAAGGGTACAGCATGGTAAATTTTCACATAAGCAACACCCTTATAACCAGCGCTCAAAGAAATAGAGCATCACCAGCCCTTCAGAGCCCCCTTTATGATGCTGACCATTTATAACAGTGCTCTGGTTTCCACCAATGTAATTAGCTATGTCAGCCTATATTCCTTATGGGAATGACGTGTTTACTGGCCATTTGAATGTCTTCTGTTGTCAAATGCCTACTTCAGACTATTGTCTTTTCTGTCCATTTGTTTCCTTTTTTGTTGATTTGAAGGAGATATTTTGAAATCACAGTGAGTCCTTTGATAGTATGATAATACATTTTATAGATAATATTTGCTAATATAATATTTTTATAACTAATAATATTAACTTTGGTAACATAATACTGTAAATATATTCACTAGTTACCCTTTAATAGATTGTCTAGCTATCCTTTTAACTCTTGAATACTTTTAATGGCAATTTTAATATACATCAATTTTTTAATGAAGGGCAGTTGGTTTACAATGTTGTGCCCATCTCTGCAATACAGAAAGTGACAAAAAAATGAATGTATATATGAATATAGACTAGTTTTGATGCTTAGCCATGTTTGTGTCCTATTTAAGAAATGTGTACCTAACACAAAGTAATGAAAAAGTTTTGTATTTTTTCCATTAACTTCATACATTATTCTTATATTCAGATCTGCACTCTGACTGCTATTTATATATGATCTGAAGACCATAATACACTTTTCCATAGGAAAAATGATGGAATGTCACTTATTGAAATGAAAATCCTTTATCCTAGTGCATAAAGGCAAATGTTTTCCAATTTTTAGTATAATACAATTTCAGTATTAATTTTACCACAGAATTTTACTTTGTCACCCTCTCCATCTGCTTATATCATTCTCCTTTATTTCAGTTTTTATTGTGTTTAGAATTTTTTTAAACGTTTTGTAATTATCACATATTTATTACTCAGATGATGCAGTTTTCTAAACTTTCGTTCTAATTACAAAAATAAAGCTAACTTAATGGGGAAAAAAATGGCCAAAAGATAGGAAAAAGCGTATGAACAAGGTTGAATGACAGAGTGCCAATATACAGAGAAAAAGTTGCTCGAAAGCACTAGGGATCAGTAAAATGTCTATAGATAAAGTACATTTGGATTGTTAAAATGAAAAAGGCTGGTAATTCTGAATTTTTAGAGGGTGCAAAGTACACCTTCTCACTCCTTGTTGGTTGAAGTATAATTGTTTATACCATTTGAATGGAAAGTTGTCACTTTATCAAAAAAATTTTAAATGCACCTTGTTTTGAAAATAGCCATTCCAGTTCAGAAATTGCATTACAATAGACATGTCCCCATATATACAAAAGTCAATCTACAAAGTTGTATAAAGACAGCACTCTTTAGGATAGCACAGCAATAGAAACAAATACTTATTAAGGTAAACTAATTAATAATAGAACGTTTCAGAGTACTACACAGGCATTATAAAGAATGAATTGGACCACTTCCCAGGTGGCACAGAGGTAAAGAATCCTCCTACAATGCAGGAGACAAAGGAGACCAGATTTGATCCCTGGATCGGGAAGATCTTCTGGAGAAGGAAATGGCAACCCACTCCAGCATTCTTCCCTGGAAAATTCCATGGACAGAGGAGCCTGGCAGGCTCAGGTTCTTGAGGTCTCAAAGAGTCGGACATGAAAGAAAACTTTGGAACAGGAGAATTATTTGTATTTTTCTCACTTTTAGGTTGAGACTAACACACTGGAACCAACATTTTATTGACATGAGAAAAAACTATGAAGAATTGCTAATGTTTCTCACTTTATTTCTATGTTGCAATTAGCATTCTTAGTATTCCCATAATTCCCCAAATTCCTCTCAGCCACATCAACCAATGATGCACTTCTTCCATGTCCTTTTCTTCTTTTCTTTATCCATCTTCTCCCTTCTCCTTCCCTTCATTTCCCTCATCTCTTACTGTTCTCTGACTCTCCTTCCAGATGACTCTAGATTTGCTCTCGTGACTGCTCTCCCCACTCTGTCCTCTCTTCCTGCACAGGTGCAGCCCCATCTGTCCCAGTGTGCCTCTCTCAGGATGCAGTAGTACACAGCGGTGTCTCTCAGGGTGACCTGGGGCAGGACCAAGGTGCTGGACTTTCTGTCTGGAGCTACGGTCAGAGTGGCCATGCTGCTGTTCACTGAGTCTTGGAAGCCATGAATGACATACTGTGGGCTCTGATTGGGATTTTGCCGATACCAGTGTATATAGTCATCTCCACTGATGGTAGAGTGGCTACAAGGCAGGTTTACATCCTCTCCTTCAGCACAATCCACAGAGCTGGGCTGAGTGGGCTTAGTATCAATCACAGTCCCTGGGGGGTTAAGAAATCAAATTAGTTCCAGAGCACAAATAAGCATAATTCTATGGCTCAAGGGCATAACCCTCTCATACCTGTCTGGCCCTAACCCCTACTCCTGTGTTTCTATTTATGTCCTGGGAAAATATTATTGGTGTTCAATATTGGACTGAGAGAAGATCAAACCAGTTATCCTAAAGGAAGTGAAGCCTAAATATTCATTGGAAGGACTGATGCTGAAATTGAAGCTCCAATACTTTGTACACCTGATGAAAAGAGCTGACTCATTGAAAAATACCCTGATGCTGGGAAAAATTGAAGAGAAAAGGAGAAGGGTGCAGTAGAGGATGAGGTGGTTAAACAGTGTCACCGTCCCAGTGGACATGAATTTGAGCATATTCCAGGAGATAATAGAGGACAGAGGAGCCTGGCATACTGCCGTCCATGTGGCTGTAAATTTGGATACAACTTAATGACTGAAAAACAACAAAATTATGGAGACCAAAGATTCGTGGCAAGAATCAAAGATCCATAGGCTTTGTTCCATGGGTCCTTGGCTCACTAAACCCAGAGATTTCCTACAACCTGCTTACTGCTAAGGACTCTTCTTGAATCATAGCCATGGTTTAACCTGTCATGTAGAAGTTTGTGTTCCCTAGCAAATCCATAGATAGTTCTCAATTCCATCACTATAATGCTGTATAAAGCACATGGAGAGGGGTAGAGAGCAAATAACTCTTTGTGGTCCTTTGCCCTCAAAGTCATCCTTTGTAGACACAGAACACTTACCCAAGGTCAGAAACACAGTTACTCCCGTCACCAGCCTCATACTTCACGGACCAGCCAGGATCGTGGGCTCAGAGCTCAGGCTTGGGTCTGATACTTGGCTTAAGGAGGTTCCAGAGAACAGAGGCAACAGCTGTTAGTGAAGACTTACAGTGAGTGCAGATACCACTGTGTTGTTGCCAGGACCTTCTCAGCCAATGATCAAGCATTTTCTTATCTAGGTCTTCCTCCCCTGTTTTAGTCATGTCCTCAGAAGATGGTGAAACATCCCCAGCTCACAGTGCAGTCATCTCTGAAGTTTAATGTCTGCCTCGGAAAAGGAGCACCAGCCACAATGAGGTGGCTATGCACAACCGTTGGTCTATCATTTGTTTCCTAAGAAACTGGCCGATGCTCCATGAAGCTTGCAGAGCATAATATTTAGTCACATAAAAATGTACTGAGCTCTGTGTAGTAAGATAATGAAAATTTCCATCTACATTCTGGAAAATGTATGGGGGATTCCAAAGCAGGCAGTGCTGTGCTCTGGGAGACGGAAAAATAAATAACAGTGAGACTAAAAGCTACATATCCTGGAGCCTGGAGCTCTTGTAAGTGTTCTTGGAATCATGCATCCATCACCATCTAGGAAGATATTTTTCATGCATCTGTTCTTAATATACTAACTGATGGCATAGATGGTGTTCACCTCATCCTCCTTGAACAGTGGTCCATAATCCTCATGTTCCCTATGCTGATGCTTGTGGGTGTTGTATAGCAACGATGCTAAGGCAGAGGATAGACAGAGAGAAAGGCAAAGTAGGTGGGGGTGAGATAGAGGTGGGTGTGAGTGGTATAAAAAGTCGGAGGAGGGAAAAAAGGGTATAAAGAATAGAAAAGAGAAGGGATAATCAGAGCAGAGAAATGGAAAAGCAGATTTTAGGGAGGTACATGGAAAGGGCTTAGGCTATTCGGCTGCTGCTGCTGCTGCTGCTGCTGCTGCTGTTCCTAAGTCGCTTCAATCCTGTCTGACTCTGTGAGACCCCATAGACGGCAGCCCACCAGGCTCCTGCTTCCCTGGGATTCTCCAGGCAAGAACACTGGAGTGGGTTGCCATTTCCTTATCCCCTAAATCCTTGACCACACACATTCAACAAGGGATAAAAAACTCAAGTTGTCTAAAGAAGATGAAAACGTGTCATTTTTCCTTTTTTTGGCACATCAATGGAAAACAAATTTCCCTCCCTTTCTCCCAGAAAGAAGCACTGTTTTCAGATGGATCAGCCCCCTCTTGTGACTGAATAGAAGAACTGCAGCGCTAAACCCACAACAAATGTCAGCAGGCAACTTTTTGAAAAGCTCCTCAGATTTGAAGGTAAATGGGCTTCCCAAGCCACGCGAGTGGTAAAGAACTCACCCAGAGCAGGAGACTTAAGAGATCCATGTTCAATCCCTGGATCAGGAAGATCCCCTAGAGAAGGGCTTAGCAACCCACTTCAATATTCTTGTCTGGAGTATCAATCGGACAGAGGAGCCTGGTGGGCTACAGTCCCTGACTCGCAGAGTTAGACACAATTGAAGCAACTTACCACACAGTACACACATCTTACTTGTAATACCTCTGTACTCATCTGTATTTTCTTGGTCCTAAATACCCCATGGAAGCTTTGAGTTATCTCTGACTGCTTTCAGTTCAGTTCAGTTCAGTCGCTCAGTCACGTCCAACTGTTTGAGACACCATGAACCGCAGCACACCTGACCTCTGCGGTCATAAGATTCTCATTTGCTGATCTCTTTTTCATTTGTCTCTAACCTTCTTATATTTAAAATTTACTTCAAAGCTCATGTAATTCAATATTCATGAATTTGATACATAGTAGGCACTCAAGAATTACATGGTTTCTGAGTGAGCCGATGAATCGTTACTCATGAATTTAATGAGAAATTACCTTAAACAGCTGTTTAAAGTACTCTGAAAACAATCTTCCAATTTTATCGGATGCATGCCAAATAAAAGACTCTGACAGTGTAAACAGAGGGTTATTATTGTGAACAACGAACAATAGACTATAAACAATACATACAGATCTAGCATGGAGGAAAATTATACTGAAGACATAGGAGTAATGTTACAATAATCATGCTTTGTTCATTTAACAAATATTCATAAATACTCACTGGAAGCGCTGTTGTATTTCAGTCTCTAAGTCATGTCTGACTCTTTGCAATCCCATGAACTGCAGCACACCACAATTTCTTGTCCTTCTCTATCTCTCCAAGAGTTTGTTTGAACCCATGTCCATTGTGGGGATGCTGCCATCCAATCATCTCATCCTCTGTCACCCCCTTCTCCTCCTGCCCTAAGTCTTTCCCAGCATCAGGGTCTTTTCCAATGAGTCGGCTCTTTACATCAGGTGGCCAAAGTATTGGAACTTCAGCTTCAGCATCAGTCTTTCTGATGAATATTCTAGGTTGATTTCCTTAAGGTTTGACTGGTTTGATCTCTTTGCTGTCCAAGAAACTCTCAAAGGTCTTCTGCAGCACCACAATTAGAAAGCCTCAATTCTTCCGCACTCAGCCTTCGTTAGGGTCCAACTCTCACATCAGTATGCTGCTAAGTCACTTCAGTCGTGTCCGACTCTGTGTGACCCCATAGACAGCAGCCCACCAGGCTCCAGGCAAGAACTGGAGTGGGTTGCCATCTCCTTCTCCAATGCATGAAAGTGAAAAGTGACAGTGAAGTCGCTCAGTCGTGTCTGACCCTCCGCGACCCCATGGACTGTAGCCTTCCAGGCTCCTCTGTCCAGTATGACTACTGGAAAATCATAGCTTCAACTCTGTGGAACTTTGTTGGCAAAGTGATATCTCTGCTCCTTAATGTACTGTCTAGGTTTGTCACAGCTTTCCTTCAAAGGAGAAAGTGTCTGTTAATATCATGGATGCAGTCATCTTCTGCAGTGGTTTTGAAGCCCAAGAAAATAAAATCTATCACTGCTTCCACTTTTCCCCCATCTATTTGCATTAAGTGTTGGAACCCCAGATGCGATGATCTTAGTTTTTTGAATGTTGAGTTTGTCACTGTCCTCCTTCACTCTCATCAAGAGGCTCTTTAGTTACTCTTCTCTTTCTGCCATTAGAGTGGTATTATCTGCATATGTGAGGTTGTTGATATTTCTCCTGGTAATCTTGATTCCAGCTTGTGATTCATCCAACCCAGCATTTCACATGATGTACTCTGCATATAATTTAAATAAGCAGGGTGACAGTATACAGCCTTGATGTATTCCTTTCCCAATTTTGAATCAGTTTNCATTAGAGTGGTATTATCTGCATATGTGAGGTTGTTGATATTTCTCCTGGTAATCTTGATTCCAGCTTGTGATTCATCCAACCCAGCATTTCACATGATGTACTCTGCATATAATTTAAATAAGCAGGGTGACAGTATACAGCCTTGATGTATTCCTTTCCCAATTTTGAATCAGTTTGTTGTTCCATGTCTGCTTCTAACTGTTGCTTCTTGACCTGCATACAGGTTTCTCAGGAGGCAGGTAAGGTNGAATAGAAATCTCTCTTTCCTGGACTGTCAATGATTGAGGGCTCTGTTTGAGATTAAGAGCAAAGATAAGCGTCTATTTTTACACGGGTGTGGTTGTGAAGAGAATGCTGCTCCCATCTCTAAATTCAAAATGTTTTAGATGAGGGTGACTAAGGAGAAACCACAAGAGAGATAAATATGTTATACTGGTCAGATTTTAGTTAAGGCCGTGTGGAAGGGATTTTCACAGAGGCTATTGCTTCCTTAACTAAAATGGAGTGCAAAGATAATCATTCCAAAGCTCCTTTATAAATGTTCCCCCCTCTCTTTNAAGAGCAAAGATAAGCGTCTATTTTTACACGGGTGTGGTTGTGAAGAGAATGCTGCTCCCATCTCTAAATTCAAAATGTTTTAGATGAGGGTGACTAAGGAGAAACCACAAGAGAGATAAATATGTTATACTGGTCAGATTTTAGTTAAGGCCGTGTGGAAGGGATTTTCACAGAGGCTATTGCTTCCTTAACTAAAATGGAGTGTAAAGATAATCATTCCAAAGCTCCTTTATAAATGTTCCCCCCTCTCTTTCATTTCACCAGACTTTGAAGTCCAAAAACAAGATGAACTTCCTCATCTTTTATTATGGCAAACAGGAACCAAGCACCAGATTCTGGGATAATGTTAATGATAAAGATGTTGGCTAATAAATCTCATTGACTGCACAGCATGCCACAATGTTTCAGGAGCCCTTTAATATTTAAGGTTACGGCAGGTACTGTTCATTGTCTAAAAGTAGATTTACTTTTTCATCCTCACCAGAATCCCTATATTCTGTTTGTTAGCAATGTTCCTCGAGAAAAATGTGTACCTTCCCCAGAATTTCATAGCTTGGGATCAGCTTGAACTCTGTTGTAATCAATAATATATAAGCATCTTGAGCGATTTATCACCCTTTCCTATTCACTAGAGTTTTCTACATTTCCTAATAATGCCAAATGTCAACGTGTTGGTGCCTTGATACTACATGCATTGCCTATGTGCAAAGTCACTTCAGCCATGTCTGACTCTTTCTGACCCTATGTACTGTAGACCTCCAGGTTCCTCTGTCCATGGGATTCTCCAGGCAAGAATACTGGAGTGGGTTGTCATGCCCTCCTCCAGGGGATCTTCCTGACCCAGGGATCGAACTCGAAGCTCCTGAGGTTCCTGCGTTGCAGTTGNAACCTGTCAGTTCCTAAGAGAAGACCATTGATTTTTCGTTAATGCCTCGGGGATAGTTCAGAACAAAGTCCGAGAGCTGAGAGAGAACATCAGACTTGGACAGGCCTAATCAGACGGTTTTGATTTCTCGGAATGGTGGAGGCTGTCTTGGGCAAAATGGCTTCTCCCACTTCTCAGACCCCTCACAGCCTTGTTCCTCATCCTGCTGATAGGGCCTTGTATTTTTCATATCATCCTCTGGAGGGTCAGGGAGCTAACCCAGACAGCTACTGGACAGATGCTGATGGTGGCTGCATACTCCAAACTCCCGTCCAGAGACCCTGAGGCCCCCTAAAGGTCACCAGGATCCGGCCACAACCCTCAGTCCCAGCAATGNAGGGCCTTGTATTTTTCATATCATCCTCTGGAGGGTCAGGGAGCTAACCCAGACAGCTACTGGACAGATGCTGATGGTGGCTGCATACTCCAAACTCCCGTCCAGAGACCCTGAGGCCCCCTAAAGGTCACCAGGATCCGGCCACAACCCTCAGTCCCAGCAATGCCCCAGTTCAGCAGGAAGTAGCCAGAAGCGATAATGGCATCCCTTATCCTATCAAAAGGGTCAGAATGTAAGGCCGGACCCCAGGCCATGATGGGCCGCCCCTTCTCTCCCCGGCCAGCGGGGGAAGTCCCTAACAGAAGGAGCCTCCCAGGTCCCAGGGACCAATGACAGCACACTTCGCCAGCTAAAGCCGCCCCACCCCAGCCACATAGAAGGACCTATCAGCCCATGACGCCTCGGCCTGGTGACCTATAAGAATCCCCCTCCATTAACCTGACTATCCCTCGCAATGAATGCATATAGCCACCTCCAACACGGTCTGGGTGCAGACTTCCTCGACCTGCCTCGTTTGGGTCCAGGAACCCCACCCGGGAGCGCGTCCCCATTAAAGCCTGTTAGACACTCTTTTCAGTGTCCTGGTCATCTTTTACCTACATTACTGTTTGTTCTTTCCTCCACATCAGTTCAATGATGGAAGCTTCTAGAAAATTCACTTAATCAGTTTCCTGGAGACAGTCATTATTTCTCCCTATTTCCTGGAGTCATATTCTCCTAGCCACACTGATACACTCAGAATACTGAAAGGACCCAGATGGAAGGCTAAGATAAAATATTATTTTCATTTCCCTAATTAAAATATTAAGGTCTTTATATATGTATTAGCTATTGGATATCTTATTTCTGAGTTGGATCCCCGAGATTTTGTCATTCTTTATTATCTGTTTTCTTAATGATTTAAAGGAACTTCTAACATATTCTGCATTTGAGTCTTTTTTCAGAAATATTCATTGCAAATGCAGTTCAACAGTTTGTGCATTGACTTTCAAAACTCTTAGCAAAGATTTATAACAAACACAATTTAAAAATGTATTTTCATGTTCACAAGAAGCTGGCTTGGATATTTAGTTTGTTTTCTTTAAACTCTTTAATTTTTTTTTTTTTACCTTGGTGATTTCTATTGCTTCTGATGTGAATGTATCAGTTCAATTCAGTCGCTTAGTCGTGTACTATTCTTTGCAACCCCATGGACTGGAGCACACCTGGCTTCCCTGTCCATCACCAACTCCTGGAGCTTGCTCAAACTTAAGTTCATCGGCTCAGTGATGCCATACAACCATCTTATCCTCTGTATTCCCCTTCTCCTGCTTTCAATCTTTCTCAAAATGAGTCTTTTCCAAATGACTCAGTTCTTTGCAATAGGTGNTCATGTGTAGGGTGGGCTCTTGTGTTGTTGGAAGAGGGTGTTTTCTGTGACCAGTGTGTTTTCTTGGCAAGACTCTATTAGCCCTTCCCTGCGCCATTTTGTACTCCAAGGCCAAACTTGCCTGTTACTCCAGGTATCTCTTGACTTTCTATGTTTGCTTTCCAATCCCCTATGATGAAAAGGACATTTTTTTTTTTGGTGGTATTTCTAGGAGGTCTTGTAGATCTTCATAGAACTGTTCTTCATAGATCCCTTTAGGTTCCAGTTTAAACCCATCATGTCACCATCACTGAGACATCCAGTCACCCTGTTCTGGGTCAAGTGCTTCCTCATACCCAAATCTTCTCCAAGGAGTCCTCTAAATGGTACACTCAGGATGACAATAAAAGTTTAAGATGCTTCTCGCGGTTAGGAAAGTTATGTCTCATTTCTCAAAGATTAAAAAAATTGGAACAGTAAAATCTGTCTCATAGGGTTTTGATATTTAAATTAGATAGTCTCATAGGGTTTTGATATTTAAATTAGATAATGAATCGGAAATGTATCCTACAGTGCCTGACATATAGTAAGCTCAGTAAATACCAACTTTCTGTATTCTACTCAAACCTCCTTTCCATTAATGTCCAGCCCTGTGACCTGATTTTTCAACTCCACATCAGTTCTGTAATGGAAGCTTCTAGGAAATTTATTTAATCACTTGTTTTCCTGGAGACAGTCATTATTTTTCCTTATTCTTTTGGTGTGATAGCCAGCTAGCTACACTGATACACTCAGGGTTCTGAAAAGACACAGATGGAACAGGTGAGGTTTGACATTGATTTCCGTAAAAATAGTGAAATCAAACACCTTGCATGTTTACTATCTATTGGATATAATATTTCTGAATTGGATCTCTAAGATTTTGCCATTCTTATTAATGACTATTAATAAGTCATTCTTATTAATGACTAAGAAGTGACTATTTTCACTTCTTTTTGATTTATGAGCTTTTAATATATTCTGCATTTGATTCCTTTTTGAGTAATGTATATTGCATATCTAGCCTTCCAGACTGACATTGGCTTTTCACTCTCTTAGCTTTTTGATTAAAAAGACAATTTAAAAATATGCTTTCATGCTCATTAGAAGCTTCCTTGAAAATTTTATTTGTTTGCTCTCTTTAAACACTTTACAAACGCTTTCCTTTCTTCACTGCTATCGCTTGTGATGAGAAGACAAGTATTGTCCTTAATGATGTTTCCCAGAATACAGCATATCAATGTCCTCTGCCTAGTGACACGATTTTTTCCCACTAAAATAGACCCCTGAATGTGTCTTCAATACCTTGCAAACTTTTGCCAAAACCACAGCAGTCAACTAACAGAATTCCTTATTCATCTTTATGACCTTCCACATAGCATTGCTCCTGAATAAGGAGCTTGTTTTATAGGAAGTCAAGTACAACAGTGAGTAGAGGTTCTTGCTATGCTAAGGGGTTATGGAATGGGTAATGGATGAGGTAGTTATAAGTACCAGTTACAATCTTGTGGTCATTTGCAGTAACACAACCTAGAATATTTGTGAAATTATTTTCATTGTATATGAATATATTTATGTATACATTAGCCATTTTTAGCTTCCCTCTCCTCTTTGCCTGCCTCTGGTAACAGAAAATGTGCTGCTACAAGTTAATCTTATATCTCATTGTATCTCTGTAGGAAAGATACAGGGTCAATTGGAGAGTGTCATTCAGCTAGAAGAGGAAAGTATGTCACCCTTAAATAGATAAATGACCTTGGTATTCTCTTTAAAGGAGAGAGCTTGTATTGGCTAAATAAAGAATAATTGCATCATGTTAACAAGAAGCATAGTTTCCCTGTGGTCCTTATTCGAAGTTGTGGGGTTCAAAGAGGTAATGATGAATGCCTAGTTAACAAGGAGGGAAGTTAACTAGTTAAGCTATTATGGTGGATTTGTACTGTCTCAACTTAATCTCTTTCCCAGAATTTGCTTCTCTGTATTGCTCTGGGTTATGGTTGGCCATGAAAAAGATTTGTGTAAGATTTGGAAGACATTTTTGGTGAAGTAGTCAACTTTCTAGTTTCTTCAGGTTGGTTCAGGGCTCCAGAGACTATGGCAACTCATAATGTTGCTGCTGGTCTGACCGTTCAACTTACTGTTGACTCACAACTCCTCGACATCCCACTCATGTTCTCTTTGTCTTTAACCAAGTATGCATGTAGCATGATGGCAAACTTCTGAAGTTCGCCCATTACTGTGAGCCTGAAGGAGGTAAGAGAAAGACGAGTTTTAGTGTGTCTTGTGGGTTCCATGGTCCTCATGTACATGTCACAGTCTGTCCATGCTCTTTCCAGTTTGTCCACAGTTGGTCCACAGTTTGTCCAGTTGCCACATCCAACTTTCCTTCACAAATGGTTATTTAGTTGACTTACAGTGACCTCAAGCTCAAACCAAATACAAATATAATAGCTTTTATAGACTCCTCCACCAGCTCTANCATGTACATGTCACAGTCTGTCCATGCTCTTTCCAGTTTGTCCACAGTTGGTCCACAGTTTGTCCAGTTGCCACATCCAACTTTCCTTCACAAATGGTTATTTAGTTGACTTACAGTGACCTCAAGCTCAAACCAAATACAAATATAATAGCTTTTATAGACTCCTCCACCAGCTCTAGCCCCTGCATGCGAATAATCCTTATAATTAATCTCTTTCTATACATCACTGGTGGTTCTCCTCTGAATATGCCCTGACACAATGTCTAAGAAGACTGTATGATAAGTCGCTTCAGTCGTGTCTGACTCTTTGCAACCCCATGGACTGTAGCCCACCAACTTCCTCTGTCCAAGGGATTCTCCAGGCAAGAATATTGGAGTGGGTGGCCATGCCCTCCTCCAGGGGAATCTTCCCAAACCAGGGATCAAATCTGTGTCTCTACTGTCTCCTGCACTGGCAAGCGAGTTCTTTACCCCTAGCGCCCAGGAAGCCCTAAAAGGAAAGGACTAAGGAAATTATTTTCACCATGATTTCAGATTCTAGACCCAGATTTGTGATGTCAGGATCTTTAGGTGAAACTACCATTTTATATTATTGTGGAGCAAGTCTTCAAATTTAGACAACTAGACACATATTCTGTATGGTTGGTTTAAAGTCAAAAATTCAAGAGGAGAATGTTATCAGTAGAGAGTTACTCTGGACACCTGCTTCCATATGTCATGGAAGGAAATTTTATTCAGGATTAAATCCTCTGATGCAGACCACAGATGGAGCAACCACAGAACTACCATTTCTTGTCTAGGATCTACAGGTGTGAATCTCAGCTGTAGTGCTACAGCAGAGGGGCTCTCTCTTTTTAAGCTCTGGGGTTTTTGTTCAGCTTTTCCCATTACCTCGAGCACTATGAGTTCAAAGAGAGCACAGAAGTACTTTGCAAAATCTTCCAGTTGTAAGGTTGAAATGGTGAGGCTGGAGGATTTCAGTGATCTCTGAAAATTTATATAGTAGTGGCCATCCCTTGTAAGGAAAATCATCTCTCCACTGGGAGGTTGCTTATACCAAAAAAATGTTGTAACTGCTCCAACTTGTTTCACACTGACAGGTCACGGTGACTGCCTCTGCAATCTGAGTGAATATGTCTGGTTGATCTTGAATAACTTTTTGGGCTACACCAGATCCTGTGCGAAAAATCAGAAAACAGAGATGAAGCAGTGAATAAAATAGTGTAGGTGTCAGACTCATTTCAGATCACCCTCCTAAAGAACAAACTGAAATCATAAGACGCTTGCTTTTCTCCAGTCCTCCTTTCCTCCCCAAGTCCCTGGGAAGCACCACGCACCTGTGTGCAGCCCTTTCACCCTGAACACGTGCACCCATGTTTGGAAGCATCCCTACCAGAGAAGGTGGAAGCCAGGAACACCCAGAGCAGGCTGGAGAGCAGCATGAGGCATGGATTCCCCTGCACAAACGTGCTCACTTCTGCCTCAAGCTGAGAGCTCAGTGTTTGTGTGCGCCTGACAGCACATATGCATAATATCTCAGTTCTTGTGTGACTCCTGCAAACAGGAAGTGATGTTTGCCATATTCATATGTCATGTGGTCTGTGTACAGATGAGAAAAAACATCTGGCTCACCACAAACTTTTACTTTGTCTATTTTTCTTTCACTGGCAATTAAGTTAGGCTGATCCTGAAAGAGGGGTAGGGGTCAAAAAAGCAGTTAGTAATAAAGGTTTGAGCTGAGGGAATTGAAGAACAAACTAGGTGTCATTCACTGATACATATTCAGGACAATTATTTTGCCATCCCATTTAAAACACCATTTTCTTTCTGTTTTTAAACTTTTTATTAAAGTATAGGCAAAATGTTTATCTGAGGAGGCCTTACAAATAGCTGAGAAAAGAAGAGAAGAGAAAGGCAAAGTAGAAAAGGAGCAATATACCCATTTGAGTGCAGAGTTCCAAAGAGTAGCAAAGGGAGATAAGAGTAGCAAAGGGAGATAAGAAAGCCCTTCTCACTGATCAATGAAAAGAAATAGAGGAAAACAATAGAATGAGAAAGACTAGAGATCTATTCAACAAAATTAGAGTTACCAAGGGAACATTTCATGCAAAGATGGGCATAATAAAGGATGGAAATGGTATAGACCCAACAGAAGCAGAAGATATTAAGAAAAGGTAACAAGAATACACAGAGAAACTATACAGAAAAGATCGTCATAAGGCAGAAAACCACGATGATGTGATCACTCACCTAGAGCCAGACACCGTGGAATGCAAAGTCAAGTGGGCCTTAGGAAGCATCACTACAAGCAAAGCCAGTGGAGGTGATGGAATTCCAGTTGAGCTACTTCAAGTCCTAAAAGATGATGCTGGGAAAGTGCTGCACTCAATATGCCAGCAAATTTGGAAAACTCAGCAGTGGCCACAGGACTGGAAAATGTCGGTTTTCATTCCAATCCTTAAGAAAGGCAATGATGAAGAATGTCCGAACTATTGTACAATTGCACTCATCTCACATGCTAGCAAAGTAATGCTCAGAATTCTCCAAGCCAGGCTTCAACAATATGTGAACCGTGAACTTTCAGATGTTCAAGCTGGATTTAGGAAAGGCAGAGGAGATAGAGATCAAATTGCCAACATCAGCTGAAATATTGAAAAAGCAAGAGAGTTCCAGAAAAACATCTACTTCTGCTTTATTGACTATGCCAAAGCCTTTGACTGTGTGGATCACAATAAACTGCAGGAAATTCTGAAAGAGATGGGAATGCCAGACCACCTAACCTTCCTCCTGAGAAATCTGTATGCAAGTCAAGAAGCAACACTTAGTACTGGACATGGAACTGGACATGGACTGGTTCAAATTGGGAAAGGAGTACATCAAGGCTGTCTATTGTCTCCCTGCTTATTTAACTTATGTGCAGAGTACATCATGTGAAATGCCGGCCTGGATGAAGCCACAGGATCAGTAATGAGGCTGGCAAAGTGCTCCTTTACAGTTATTCTGATCAAGTATACTCAATAGGGGAAAGTTCTGCACCCTAGGTCTGTGAAACATTCTGCTTCAGGTATGGATTTTGCATCTTGTTGCCCAGCCAGAGATGAGACCACACACATGTGCTAGAAATACACCATTTCTGTCTTAGAATCAAATTCCTGTGATTCAAAATGAGGACTCAAATGCTGCTTTCTTGAGACCAGCTTCACAAGCATTGTGGATATCTCTTATGAGCTCACAATGAAAAGAAAGCTGACAACCTTTCAGAACTGGGTTGCCTTCGGATGGACTGCTTATTCAACTCGAGAGAGATTGGGATTGCAAATGAAGCAGGAAGCACATTTTGGTTAGGAATCTTTTACATTAAATTTCAATAAAATTTATGAACTTTCAAATCACCAATTTATAAATGTATACAAACGCTATGTGCTAAATTATCTTTCTGCTCACTATTCTAATAGAAAAGATATGCAATAGAGATATTATTTCCAACTTACAAACAAGAAAACTAAAGCTGAAGGAGATCGAGCAACTAACTTGATATCACACATATGGTAGGTAGCATAGTAAGAACCACAATATATATCTATTTGGCTAAGTAGTCTATTCCCTGGGATTCCCCTGTTGGCTCAGATGGTAAAGAGTCTCCCTGTAATGCAGGAGACCCCAGTTTGATCTCTGGGTCAGAGATCTCTGGAGAAGGAAATGGCAACCCACTCCATATTCTTGCCTGGAAACTCCCATGGACGGAGGAGCCTGGAGGACTATAGTCCATGGGGTCGCAAAGAGTCAGACATGACTGAGTGACTTCCTTTTCACTTTCAAGTAGTCTATAGTGTCTGGAATTTGCCATGCTACCTACATTTGCGATACTCAGTAAATGTGTAAGTGTTAACAAAGTTATGTTCTAAAAATACTGGGAACCTACTTTATAGTTATCCTTCCTAATAGCCCCCAAACGAGAAGCAACCGAAGGTGAAACATCTGGATAAACAAAATGCAATTAATTTGTCAATGAATTTCCATTAATCAATAAATATGAGTGAAATACTAATGTATACTACAAGATAAATTTTTTTTCTAAAAAATTACGTTAAGGAAGAATAGCAAAATGCAAGATTACATATGGAATGTTCCCATGTATATGAAATACTCACAAAAGGAACTTATAAAGCTGTAAATTAGATCAGTGGTTGCCGGGGGGCAAGTGTGGAAATAATTCTTGCCTGGAGAATTCCATGGACAGAGGAGTCTGGTGACTACAGTCCATGGAGTTGAAAGGAATTCGACACAGTTGAGCAACTATCACACACAATCTGAGGTCTAGTGTTTGTGAGCACATACAGGTAACTTCTTCCACTTGGTAGGGGTTTCAGATTCTGCAAAACAGCTCAAAGGACTTGGCGCAGAATTTTACACACAGTCCTTGAGGGGAATCTGAAGGTCCTTGAATTTGCTTAATAGTTAAACTATTGGAGAAGACTTTTGAGGGTCCATTGGACAGCAAGGAGATCAAACCAGTCAGTCTTAAAGGAAATCAGTCCTGCATATTCAGTGGCAGGACTGATGCTGAAGTTGAAGTTCTAATACTTTGGCCCCCTATATGAAGAACTGCCTCATTGGTAAAAACCCTGATGCTAGGAAAGATTGAAGGCAGGAGGAGAAGCGGATAACAGAGGATGAGATGGTTGGATGGCATCCCCGATTCGATGGACATGAGTTTGAGCAAGCTCTGGGAGTTGGTGATGGACAGGAAGCCTGGTGTGCTACAGACACGACTGCATGACTGAACTGAACTGAAATTATTATTGTTTTGTCTTGCTTGATTGTTTTCCTTTCTTTCTGCATTTTCTCACTTCTCTGATCAAATTTATACTTTGGAACTTGGGGAAGCTCTAGGAGCTAAAGTTTTTCTACACACAAGAGGCAGAGAGAGGACATTGCAGGGGCAGATGGAGTGGTCTGTTCCAGGAAGGCGCCATAAGGTCCTGGTCAATTACTTAGATAGATAGTCTTCTATGTGTGCTATGCATTGTTCAGGAATACAGAATGCAACACTGAAGAGCAATAAAAAAAAAAATAATAAAAGGCCTGCAGTGCAGTAGAAGGAGAAAAAATTAAGCAGCTTCGTTTCTTAAAAAATTAGACAATCTTAAGTAGTTATAAGCACTTTAAACAAAACTGTGTTAAGATAGAGAGTGACTCTTGGGATGAGGAAAGGCATCAGGCCTAAGTAGGGTATGGAGGGAGGGCTCCACTCTGACACTTACTCTGCAACAGCAGGCTAGGCGCTGAACCTCTCTCATGTTCAATTATTTCTGTAAGTAGCCAGTATCTTTCTGCTGGACACTGGTCTCAGCATTGGCATTCATTATTCCATTCACTTCTTATAAGAACCCTGAATGGTAAATTCTACCAATAAACACAGTGCAGAGATGAGGAAACTGAAGCTTAAAAATTCTTGTCACAATCACAAGGTCACACAACTAATGAATGCTAGATCTAGAAACACAATCTAAGTCTTTGGTCTTAAGCACTTTGCTCCACTGTCTTCCTAAAGGAGGGTGGACCTAATCTTGAGGGGGTCCGGTAAGAATTGCGAACACACATGCGAATCCCTAGTGCAGCACCTTCTCTGTCATAGGCTCTCAGTGCACAAAACCCTGGAGGACTGGAAGCCATGGCCTGAAATTCCAGACGAGTCTGTCTACAAGATAAAGCTCAATATTTTCTGAGGTTTGTTTAGCAGTTTACACAGAAGATTTCATGTGTTATCATAAATATCAGTTGTCTACCATGTTTCTTACTGTTAGTGGGAAATCAGTTCCCATTAACTGATATTAACCACCTTAAATATAAAGTATTACATTGAGACAATGGGTAGCATAATATAACATGGAAAGAGTGTACCAAGCTGTGTTTGCTACTACAGACTATTAGTATTTTTGTAATTGACTTTTGTCCCCACTTCTCAGGATATTTCTACACTACAAGAAAGGACAAGCAATAAATGCAATTTGACTTAATAGATAAAAATCTCCCATCTTGTGCAACAATTCCAAACTTTCTATTTATGCAGCCATAGTCATCTCACGGAGAAGGCGATGGCACCCCACTCCAGTACTCTTGCCTAGAAAATCCCATGGACAGAGGAGCCTGGAAGGCTGTAGTCCATGGGGTCTCTGAGGCGTGGACACGACTGAGAGACTTCACTTTCACTTTTCACTTTCATGCATTGGAGAAGGAAATGGCAACCCACTCCAGTGTTCTTGCCTGGAGAACCCCAGGGACGGGGGGAGCCTGGTAGGCGGCCGTCTATGGGGTCGCACAGAGTCGGACACGACTGAAGTGACTTAGCAGCAGTAGCAGCAGCATAGTCATCTCATGTGTTTATTTCTAATTAGGAATCAATCATTTTCATATCTGTCTGGTAAAAACAAAAAATGAAAAACTAGCCAGTTTTCCTGAATCCTCTCCCTCTTGATTTCTTCACTGGGAAGTTTACTGTTTGTTCAGCCTTGGCAGCTCCTATTGTGATTAAACTTCCCCACATGATCACTGGAGGGGAGCAGGGAAGCCAGAGAAAGCCTCACAAAACGTTTGAGAAGGACACCAGGTGGCAGAATATCAGCTTTCATTTTTGCTGCATGCAGTGTGCTAGAGTCCGATTCTCAGGACGGAAAAACAGATTTCAACATAGGATTCACAAAGGGGTGACATTTGAGTTGAAACATGAAGGGATTCAGAGGTCCATCATGTTTATATTTGGGGGGATAGCATCACTGGCTCAGTGGTAAAGAATTCACCTTCCAATGGATTCAATCCCTGGGTCTGGAAGATCCCCTAAAGAAGGAAATGGCTACCCACTCCAATATTCTTGCCTGGGAAACCCCATGGACAGAGGATGAGTCAGACACGACTTAGTGACTAAACAACAGCAAAGCATCACAGTCAAGAGGGGAAAACAAGAGGCGCAGATCTTGATAGGGAAACAAGCTTGAGGTGTTTAAGGAATGAAATCTCATGGTAGACTTGGTTTTTCCAAGCACACTATTACTTAAGAAACTTATTAAAGCATCTGGCACTGTGAACTAGTTAGTGGATGCTTTCTTCATTTACTGATCCTGGGACAGTTGAATCTATGTTTGGCATTTTCTTTCTTAGTTCCCTTTAGCTTCCAGTTTAAGCCAGTAATGTCACCACCACTGAGACATCCAACCACCAAGTCTGGGGCCAAGTGCTTCTCCATAGTCCAGACCTTGCTTCTAAGCAGCCCTCTAAAATGCAACACACTGGCCAATAATAAAAGGTAGAGAAGCTTTTCACAATTAGGAAAGATAGGGCTCATTCCCAAAGTATTTTTTTTTTTAAGGAAACAATAAAGCCTGTCTCTTAGGGTTTTGATATTTGAATTAGATAATGAATCTGAAATGCAAACCACAGTGCCTGACATTGAGTAAAGCTCAGTAAATACCAACTTTCTTTTTTCCAGGAAATCCTACCTCTCCTTCAATGTCCAGGTCTGTGACTTGTTACTGTTTGTTCTTTTCTCCACATCAGTTCAATGATGGAATCTTCTAGAAAATTCACTTAATCACTTAGTTTCCTGGAGACAGTCATTATTTCTCCCTATTTCTTGGAGTCACATTCTCCTCCTCCCACTACTACTAGGTCGCTTCAGTCTTGTCCGACTCTGTGCGACCCCATAGACGGCAGCCCACCAGGCTCCTGTGTCCCTGGGATTCTCCAGGCAAGAACACTGGAGTGCGTTGCCATTTCCTTCTCCAATGCTTGAAAGTGAAAAGTGAAAGTGAAGTCGCTCAGTCGTGTCCGACTCTTAGTGACCCCGAGGACTGTGGCCTACCAGGCTCCTCTGTCCATGAGATTTTCCAGGCAAGAGTACTGGAGTAGGGTGCCACTGTCTTCTCAGCATATTCTCCTAGCCGCGTTGATACACTCAGAGTACTGAAAGGACCCAGATGGAACACGGAGATAAAGTATTATTTTCATTTCCCTAATTAATAACAATATTAAGGTCTTTATACATGTATTAGCTATTGGATACCTTATTTCTGAGTTGGATCTCCAAGATTTTGTCATTCTTTATTATCTGT
>SJYA01001484.1:394054-414866 GCA_006410615.1 Neotragus moschatus | reverse complement strand
TATATATTTTTTTACCCTTTCTTGCTCAAGTATGCTAGGTCCATGAAAGTAAAAATCATATCATATTTTGCTCACAGTTGTATCCGTAGGGCCTGATAGGGTTTGTGGTGTTTAATTAAAGTTCTTTTTCTTTTCACAATGGAAGTTCCATTTTCACTTTTTCTTAATGGAGTATAATTGCTTTACAGTGTTACATTAGTTTCTGTTGTACAACAAAGTGAATCAGCAATATGTATAATATGCTAATGTTCTTTTACTATTTGTTGAAAATCATAATTCTGAGTCCTCAAATAAAGTATGACTATTTATCCACAGTGAGCACTGATATTATTTCTCACTGAAATATCAACCGAATGAACCCTACAATAACATGGCCCTCTGGAAATAATACATTTATTCTGAACACTATAGTACAGTAATTGCAAGAAGTTAAAGCAACAAAAACGACCTATATTCCCAATTTCACTTAAATTACTCAAAAAGTCCATGTTCCCTTTAAGGATTTCTATTTATAGATTTTTTTCATAGCTATAATCATATAAAATATAAACCTTGGGATTCAGATCTTTTCCTTACTGTGTTGTAAAACACTTCATATGTTACTATATGACTCATAATCTTTATGTTAGGCTGGTGTATACTAATTACTCTGATGCTTAGGATTCATCATATGGATGTTTCTTATTTTTTCTCAAATGGGCTTTATTTTTTAGAGCAGTTTTAGGTTCACAACAATTATGAATGGAAAGTTCAGTTTATATTTACCCTCTGATACCTCTCGCCACCCNTCATAATCTTTATGTTAGGCTGGTGTATACTAATTACTCTGATGCTTAGGATTCATCATATGGATGTTTCTTATTTTTTCTCAAATGGGCTTTATTTTTTAGAGCAGTTTTAGGTTCACAACAATTATGAATGGAAAGTTCAGTTTATATTTACCCTCTGATACCTCTCGCCACCCACAGCCTTCCCGGCTATCAACAGCTTGCACCAGAGTAGCACGCTTGTTACAGCTGAT
This sequence comes from Neotragus moschatus, assembly GCA_006410615.1. Taxonomy (NCBI): domain Eukaryota; kingdom Metazoa; phylum Chordata; class Mammalia; order Artiodactyla; family Bovidae; genus Neotragus; species Neotragus moschatus. Next base: position 413,845 of record SJYA01001484.1, on the reverse strand, counting down.
GGACCTACACTGACTGACAGAGCATTATCACCCAGAGTCCACAGTTTACAGTTCATGTTCGGATTCATTATTGGTATTGAACATTTTATGTGAAGTGTGAAAGTGAAAGTTGCTCAGTTGTTTCTGACTCTCTGCGACCCCATGGACTGTACAGTCCATGGAATTCTCCAGGCCAGAATACTGGAGTGGGTAGCCTTTCCCTTCCTCAGAGGATCTTCCCAACCCAGGGATTGAACCCAGGTCTCCCACACTGCAGGCAGATTGTTTACCAGCTGAACCACAAGGAAAGCCCAAGAATCCTGGAGTGGGTAGCCTAGTCCTTCTCCAGTGGATCTTCCCAACCCAGGAATTGAACAGGGGTCTCCTGCATTGCAGGTGGATTCTTTACCAACTGAGCTATGAGGGAACATTTTATGGGTTTTGACAAACACAAGACATGTGTCTTTCATTATAATGACACATAGCATATAAAATAGTGTCACTGCCTCAAAAATACTCAGTGCCCACATATTCATTCCCTTCAGCTCTTGGCAATAGCTGATCTTTATACCATCTTCACAGTTTTTGCCTTTTCCAAAATGTCATATCACTGGGAATCACAGTATGCAGCCATCTCAGATTGGCTTAAGTTAGTAACACGTATTACTATGAATACTTAGTAATATGTATTAATGTGGATACATACGAATATGTATTTAAGGTTCCTTCATGTCTTTTCATAACTTAATATATAATTTGGGGGGATTGAATAATTTTCCATCGTATGGGTGCATTACTGTTCATCCATTCATCTACTAAAGGACAACTTGTGTCCTTCAAACTTTTGGTGATTGTGAACAAAGGTGCTAATAAATATCCATCTACAAAGTTTTGTTTGTACATAAGTTTTCAATTTATTGATGTAAATACCAAAGAGCATAATCACTGAATTGGTATGGTTAGAGTATATTTAGTTTTGTTAGAAACTGCCAGTCTGTCTTCCAGAGTGGCCATACCATTTTGTATGCTTACCGGCAATGAATGAGAGTTCCTCTTCCTCCACATCCTTGCCAGCGTTTGGTGTTGTCTGTTTCTTATTTATTTATATATTTATTTATTCTTATTAATATCCATCAGTAAACAACTTTTTCTTTCTCTGAAATATTTTCTTAAAATAAATTCTTTGGGTAATTATACTTGGATAAGAAGGAGGCAGAACTTCTTCTAGGCTCTTGGTCTGCAGTGCCAAGTAAGTGCTAGTCCTTCATCATCCACATACAAATGATACCCTGATATGTGTCTCTAGGACTGATCTTTCAGTCCTTCTCCATTTTTGTACATTTCACTGTCATTTAGAAATCATTGCTTTAAAAGAATCTCAGATCTTGTCTGTTTATAATACTCCAGTTAGAAATATACTTATAATCAAACCTTTCAACCCTCAAGCTGATAACATATTTAATGAAATTTTCTGTGTTTTTGAAATCCTGGCTAAAAATTGAAAAAATAAACAGTAGTGTGCATATTGTACTTGGACTATATTATAATCTCACATTGTCTTTATTAGTTGATCATCAAATATTTGTTGAATACCTATTCTGAAACTTCAAGTAAGTGGTCATTGTCTTCTTTGTTGTTGGTATTATTATTTGTATTTTTTCAAAGGAAGTTGGCAGCCATTTCTGTTTCTAGATATGAAGACATCAAGTCCTCTTGAAATTGAGGAGGGAAAGTTAAAATTTTACATAACCTCTTGCTCATTCTGCCTCTGTAACTCAGCTTGCTCCTTGTAAAGTCTGGATTGTGTAGGTCACATGATCTCAGAAAGTGGGGACTTAAATACTAGAAACTGGAGCTTATCTCACTCACCCTTGTCCTGCTCTTTGCAATTGCCCAGCCCCTGCAAGCCTGCTTAATCATGCCTGTCCATGTAAAGGTCAGACACTGTCTTGATTGCTGTTCCTGTGCACGTGAAAGCCCTTAGTTTAAACCAGCCTATTAGCAGCTAGTGTTGCCCACTCTAGTCTGTCTATAAAAACTCTGTAACCTCTTTGTTTGGGGCTCAGAGCTTGGAATGTTAACTCCTCTTGGCCTACCAGCATAATAAACCTGAGTTCTCCAACTCTCTGAGTGTGGTGCTTGGTGTCTTGATTCCCTATTTCTACAACAAAATAGCTATTTATCTATCTATGTGGTTCATTTTGACTATGTACATAAAAAATGAACAAATACAAACTATTTCAGGGTGAAATATGCAGACTTCAATTCCAGCTTTGTAGCTATATTGAGTTAAATTTTCAAAGGCCCAAAAATTAGAGTGTTTTGAGATTGTGAGCTGCAAATTTGCAGAGAGGCTAAGGACTGTTTTTGGAGGAACTGCTATGGAGAACCTTTTATTTTGCTGTTCAAAGCTGTTATAATGTCTCTATGGACTGAGATGACCCCAACTATAGGAAAATGACATGGAATACAAAAGGCTCCCCAAAGCCAGCAAAGACCCTTCATTCAATTAGGGGAGAAATGACTCTAGTGAGCCAGATGATAAAGAATCAACTCAAGGTGTCTTATGAAAAAATGGCTCAGGGAAGACGTTTTTAGAGGTTGTATTTTGGTTCCTTTCCATACGCAGCCACCCTGGTACCATGATACACCCATTATGGTAATAGTTAGGCAATGACTATTGGGTCAAGTGAAAGGATATGTATCACATTACCTGTAAGGCAGCTTTTATAATTTAGAATAATATAGAGGGAAGTTCCCCGTATGTTAGGAGACTACTTTCAGACAGTCCCTCAGAGATCAGTGGTGTTTACCAGATAAATAAGTTGTTTTCCTCCTTTTGTTTGAGGAAATATATGCAGGACTGAGTACTGTAGAAATGACAAGCACCCTCATTTATATTTGGCTTAGCACAAAATAGGGCTTCCCTGGTAACTCAGATGGTAAAGAATCTGCCTGCAATTCAGGAGACTCAGGTTCAATCCCTGGGTTGGGAAGATCCCTTGGAAGAGGGAATGGCTATCCACTCCTGTATGCTTGCCTAGAGAATTCATGGACAGAGGAGCCTGGCAGGCTAGAGTCCATAAAGTTGCAAAGAGTCAGTCATGACTGAGTGACTGACACTTCCACTTTCATAGAACAAAATAAAGTTCTCATCATAGGAAGGAATCTGGTGCTGAGAAGAAAGATGGATTTCCATGATTTCATGAATGGTTGCTCTGACCTTGCTTTGTAACTCAAGTTGCTAAAGACAGTACATCAGTTATATCACTATAGTTTTTAAAGCAGTTGCCATAATGGGAAAAATGAGTTGCCAGACATTGTCTCAAAATGAGTGTAGTGGAATATTACCTGTTTAGATACAATACTTCTGGTAATGACTTTGAAACTGGAGTAGATTCGAGTCAACTTTTTTTTTTTTTCTAGTTTTACCTTGTGATTTCATATTGCACTTAAGTATAGTCAAATATTGTGCTATTACTTCTAGTTAGCTGGTGGTTTAGAAATACAGCTGCTAAATATTCCCCCCACATGTATTTTTAGAAAGAATTTTCAGCACAGGCATTTGCAAAATACAATTATAAGAATTTCAATTAATCCATAATTGTGTATGATATTATTATAAGGATACAGACTCACTGATTTCATATTTATTACAATGCTGCAATTATTTAGGCAGTGTCAACATAATTCTGCTTTCTCATCTTGACAGATATCATATTTCTCTGTGGAAAGATATTAAAAATTGAAATCCAACTAGAAAATTGCCAGGACACTCTGAGAATAACAATAATCTATTTTTTCACAACTCCGTTCTTTTTAGCACCTTAAGGGTGAAAATATGCTTAAATTTATATTATTCTCATAGTAATCAGAAAACAAAAAAAGGACATTTTCTATTTAAAATCTCATATATATATATATATATATACACACACACACACAGATAACATTGCTTTAAATCTGATCAAATCATTTAGTTGCTTAAAATGTATCTGTTGCTTTAGTTGAATCCCATATCATTCCAAAGTTCTTTAAAATAAGAGCTCTAAGTCACCAGTCTCATTTCCTATAATCTTCTGGCCTTCTCCATTTGTTCTAACTTCTCCATTTACTCCTGTACTTCTTCCATTTCACCTTATGTAGAAGCTCCACCATTATGAGTACATGGCTTTCTCACCTAACTGTATTCTTCCCTATCTTTTTTTACCTGGTAAACTCTTCACATTTATGATCTTTTTCTCATGAAGATTTTCTTTTTTTGTTTTTTGGTTATCACAATAAGTTTTTTATTTTTTTAAATATAAATTTATTTATTTTAATTGGAGGTTAATTAATTTACAATATTGTATTGGTTTTGCCATACATCAGCATGAATCTGCCACAGGTATACACGTGTTCCTCATCCTGAACTCCCCTTCCCTCCTCCCTCCCCGTACCATCCCTCTGGGTCATCCCAGAATTTCTTATTTCTCCCAGAAATTACATTAGGATCTCTTATTTTATGTCTCAATAATTATCTTTTATAATATTTATTATACAAGTTACTTTGTTTAGTTCTTTTCAGTATTTTTTTCTTATGACAAAATGAGGTTGAATACACTATAGCCCCCATTCCATCTATTTATTGACATTCTTGTGTAAGAGAAACTTTTGATTCTTTTAAACAACTTCTCATTTTTAAGATTTGAAAGAAACCCTCTTCAGAAAATGGCTCAGCCCTACAGTCTCAGCTCTTATCTTCAACATTCATCTTTTTCTTGAGGATCACTTACTAATTTCACTGCTGGAAACACATACCAAAATATATCACAAAATAAAACCTGGATTCTCCAGTGATGTCAGTGGAAAGATAATCTCTAATTTTAAGAGGATTACAGGGAGAGCAGTGGTTGGACCTCAGAGCCCATTCATGGAGTGAGAAATGAATTGACCACTTTCCCTTTAGATTCTCTCTTTAATTGCCTCAGACTTTGGGAGCTGGGAGAGCTTAAATCTTTTCAGTCACATAGAATTGTTTTCCATAGCATCTATCTATAATAAACCTGCTACAATTTCATAAAAATCAATTTATCTTTTACTCTGATACAGTGATTTAAAGTGTTCGTGTAGGTGTGCAGTGGAATGACTGAACTGAGAATTTCGTTTAAAAGCACGACATATAAAATAACCTGAAAGAAAATTTAAAGAGGTGTCCTGATTGAAGAGTGTGTGTGTGTAAGCAATTGGAACCTTACTATCTTAATCTTCTTTCTTTCTCTATTGTAGTCCCTGAAGTGCATCTACAGAGCTACTACGTTTATAGACATATCTAGGAGAGATTTGGCTGTCCTGTAGCCTACAGATGGTTGTTTTCAGGCATAGATGTCACACTGACCCACCCCATGCTTAGGCGGATGATTCTAATATATCACACTCTCACCTTCTGATCTTCAAGGTCACATAGCCTCTGATTAATTTTCAACACGTACTTCATGTAACCACTTCTATTAATTAAGAATTGAGCCATAAATAAAAACCTATTTGCCATCTCTGATTAGTATAAACTCCTTCATTTTACATTACGTGAAGCAGTAGCATACAGGCGTTAATGTTCTTGCTCAAAATTATTCTGAAAAGTAGTAGAGTTAGAAATAGGAATCTCTCTGTTGTTCTCCATTCTCCTACAGTGAATTCTCCAGTCTCACATGTCTTTAGGAAGATCTTTCTTAAATATTATTGTCTTAGGTTGACAATATGATTTAGTTTACAAAATATGATTTTACTAATCTTATCTTTTAAGGAATATCTTGAACATTTATGAATGGGCTAACTCATGGAAAAGATAATTCAAACAATAAGATTGGGCAGTATGATTTCCTCTTATTTAATTTAGAAAATATGTATCCATTTTAGAGTAGTACTTCTTTTTTTAAAGGAGTAGAAGGGCTTCTATAGTTCAGTGTCATTACTAAATGATTAAGAAAATACATTAACGGATTATAGCATAATCCATTTTGTCCTCATCTGTCAACTTTTCCTGAGTGAGAGATCCTGCTCTATAAATATGTTTTTCCAGGATCAGTTTGCTGAATTTGATAGAATTGCAATAATAGGGAGGAGCATATGACTTTAGGGTCAGAAATAGGAAAGATGATGGAATTTTAGAGGGATGGTTTGTTCTCATATAGGTCTAAACTTGAAAGCATTGAAAGCTTTCATCTTACAAAGTGATTCTAAGCTGAAACAATGCATTTTCCATTTCATTTCCTAAAAGCTTTGGCAGAAATTTAAAGACTTACAGCTCTCACTGAACTTTATCCTGGTCTTTAAATATAATGTCCTAATGTGAATAATCTTGGGAACATAAATATGTTGACAGCTTAATGCTCTGACATTCTATTCTCATTGTCTGATTTTATTTTCTTCTTCTCCACTGATGCTTGAGCATAATTATAAGCACTGCCTTAGAAAAGCATTATTCAAAATTCATGAAAGGCTATTTTGCACTAGGGAATTAAAAAGTCATTCACTTCAGAAAACAGGGAACCAACTTTGTTTCTAAAATAATTTTCCCAAAGCCCCCATCACATTTAAGAGAAGAATTTCTACAGGGAACATTTGGCAAATTCTTACATAAAGTAACTACAGAATCATCAGGCTGCTGCTATTTGTCAGTGTATTCAGCAATATAACAGCTTAGCATAGACTTAAAAAAAAACTTATTCAAGGATTAGAAAAAGTACATTTTGAGTATTCACAAGGGAGAGAACAGTATAACATTAATGATCTGAAAGATAGCTTGACTATAAGCTCTTGAAATTATGTTTTATAAATGGAATACATAAAGAACTCATCAGTAATTCTGTGGCATGATAATGTATACAGAAAAGCTAATTAAGTGGGCTTTGGCATAAAAACATTTTTCACAGTGTTATTCAAAAAGACGCTATACTATTTGAAAAATTATGATAAATACATAATCAATACACCCTCTTTATATAGCTTTTCTTAGCAACCATGCATTTTGTATCTTAAGTTCCCCATAAGATATTTATGAGTCCCCAATTACAATAGTCTCTTTCTAAAACAATTTTGTAAAATTATTTGTTATAGAAATATCATATAATTGACATCTTAAGAGCATGATACTTCAAAATTTTCAGGAAAATTACTTGAAGTAAAGTGCCCATTGCACTTATGACCTTTGTTTTTTTAGCTTGTTTTCCCTTAATGCCTGTGACGAGGGCATTAGGGAACATTTCCACCTCTCTTGTGTGATCAGAACTTTGTCCACCTTGAAGGAAGTACCAAACCAAGAGAGGAGAAGCAATTATATCATGAACTGCCCTTACTCAAAGCTCTCTTCTGAGCAAGTTTATTACAATAATTGAGAACTGAACTGCTTTTTTTCTTTCAAAATGAAAGAATTAATAGATTAACAATAATTAGGAGATGAATTGACATTTAACTGCTTTAGCTCTTTTAATAAATTGGTCTAATTTGCAACCTCAGAAAAGTTACTTTATGTTCTCAGAAATTATTTTTATAAAGATCTTGAAATCATTTATTAAATGGATTATATGAAATTGTATGGAGTAAATGGAATATAATTATTTACTTTTAAAAGAAAACATGCTGTTGTAGTAAGAGATGTAAAACAGATTAGAATTATGTTTGGGCCATAAGAGATGACAGATTAACTTCAGAATCAAGTATATTTGGGTTTGGATACTAGTTCCACTGATTTTTAATCAGTGAGGCCCTATGTAGCCTATTTATTCTTTTTAAATCTGTATCTTTTTCTCTATAATTGGAATTAAATCTATATTTAATAGGTTTTTATATAAATATTTTTAAACAATATGGTATTTCATTGTTTCTTCAGAGAAGGCATCCATTAAATGATCATTCTTATTGCTGTTTCTATTATTAGTATCAAAAATTATATTGAATTATTGAATTCTTCCATTGTAACAAGTCACCTCTGTGATGGAATTAGGACTTACCTGGTTTTGTGTTGTGTGATAATCCACTCCAGTATTCTTGCCTGGAGAATCCCCATGGATAGAGGAGCCTGGCAGGCTCCATGGGGTTGCAAAGAGATGGACATGACTGAGAGACTAAGCACAGCACACAAAAGATATTTATGAGAAGTGGATAGATTGTGAATACAAAAGTGATGACAAAGATAAATTCGTGATAACCATGGCACTAACTTGCTCAACACTTCATTTGCTCATAATTATCTACAACTAACTTCCAGACATCTTTAAAGAACCTACATAACCTTTATCAACATGGTCCTGCATTGTTTTTCTATTCATGTTTCTTTATTCAATCCTTTATTTATTCACTATTTCATCTGATCATTTAATATTGCACAGATGTTTTTGATGGCCTACTGTGTGTTACATGCTGAGGTAGGTATTAGGAAAAGATCAATGAATAAGAGAAAACTGATGATGTAATTGATCTGGTGGTCTCACAGGGGTTGACATTCAGAGAAATTAATGATACCATAAATTAACAAATGTCAAAGCAGACTCATAAACAAATTACTACGAGATGACTGATATACATTTACAAAGATAGCATGTATATATTCAAAACTGACAAGCTGGGTGTTCAAAAGTAAGTAGATTATTTTTAGATAGGAAGATGAGGAAATACAGTCAGAAAAGAGAGGATAGCATATGCAAAAGTAGAATCTAGAAAGGTAGAATGGTCCTGCAATATTGATTTATAATAGAAGAAAATTGGAAACTATCCAGATGTACAAGAGAGTTTTAAAATAAATTTTGCTATATCCACAGAATACAATGTTTAACTAATGATACAGTTATCTAAGAATTGGGAATTAATGGTAATATAATGTTATATTTGATAAATAGGAAGTCAAACTGATTATATAATACATTTTATAAATATATACAGTGGAATGTTAGTGAAACATTTGAGAAACATTAACATCTACTTTTAAAAAAATTCTTTATGAAAAGGAACTGATGGATTTGGACTAAATATTGAAATGTATCTCGAAATGAAAGGCAATACTTCTCATGGTGGTAAAACACTAGAATAATTCCCACTACCATAAAGGTCAAAAAGAATGACTGTTACTTTCACTATCATTTAACTAAAATTGCTATGCCATGCAATTAGTTCATAGAAAAAAATCAATGGCAAGAAGCAAAATTCTAATTATTCTAAATGATATGATTTGTACTTACTACTCTAGGAGGAAAAACTGAACAACCTATAAGAAATAATAAAATAATTTGATTAAGGAGAGGGACATGTGGTTATTTTTCAAAAGCTTACACACAATAATTAATAATCAGTTAAAATATAATAAAAATACCATTTGCAATAGCAGCAATAACATAACAGAATCAATAAAAGAAAATTATAAAGAAAAAAGTAATAAATTACATAGAAATTTTATCTTTCATTTGTCAAAAACAATAAATAACATGAAAATAAAAACAAAATGGCAGTGGAGGAAACAGGTATTGACAAGGAAGAAACATTTTTAATTTTCAAATCAGTACAAAAAAACCAAAAAATACCTGCCAAGTAGGAAGAGGAGAAAATATATTTTTAAAAAATCCCCCAGGGGAAAAAATAACCATTTGTCCACAAATCTTGATATATTAAACTTAACTCATAACTAATGACTCATAACTAAATGTATACAAATTAAGATAATATCATAACATCACTTAAACTTATAAGATTAGCATAATATTCCTTTTAAATGATAGTACTCANTGGGACTCTTCTTAATGGCTGAAGCATTTACAGCCAAATTATTTCTATGGTATATATTTCTTGGCAAGTGAAATCATAAGCATTAAAAAAATAAATCTTACCAGTGGTATTCTTTTTTGTTTGTGGTGCAAATTTGAAGCAAAACTTTGTGAGTCTCAGTAGAAAGAAAAAAAAATACATTAAAAAAATCAGTGGAGAAATTCAGTTTTTATGGAGAAAAAAGAAAATTTGGAACTTCATCCTTTAAGTTCTTTGAGGAAAATATACATGTAGGCTATAAAGAAATCCATGGGGCATTATAAAGTGGTCTTCAGAAGTCGGCAGAGCAAGTTGTAATGGCACAGAAGTTAAAAATCTGACTGGGTAAACCACTTGGGAATAAAGACCATGTAATGAGTAATAATCTTTCAAAATAATGAACTGGATGATCTAATGAGACATTTGCATTCCCAAAATCTATGAACCCTATAGTTTCATTGCACAAAGCAAGAAGTTTGTTGGTAGGAGTTATGTGGCAAAATCCCATGCGTTGCTTTGAAACTCATGGGCTAGTAGCTTAGCCAGTTGGGTAATGATGTGTAACGGCAACTGAAGGCCTAATAAAATTGGGCTTCTGTGTATAATGCAGGCAAAGCATAATTTTATTGTCCAGTCTGAATTGTACATTCCTTAGTGATGGACCCATATACTGTCCATTTAGATACAAGTTAATTTCATTCTAGAATAAATCATTACATCATTGATCAATGTCCATTTTCATAATAGATGTGAATAAAAATAATATAAATATTAAATCCTAACTGGTGCTAGCAAAATTCAGTTGAGACAAGTGGCTATCTTACTCAGAAATTTCAGTTTAAAAATAAATACTTCATTCATCAAAGCCTAAACAATAGAAATTGTTACTTGTATACTTAATTCTTTACCACATAGGCTGCAATTTGAATTTGAATTTTATTCCTGTGGATCTTGTATTATCTTTTTATGAATCTATTTTCCTGGGCATTTTTCATCAAGTAGTAGGCTTAGGTACTCTGTCACAATGTTCAGAAATTCCTTGAGATATCTATTAAAACACCCTTTTTGGTTTCTAGATATTTTTTGTATCACATATAAATTTTTCATAGACACAGTTCTGTTACAAAGTAAGACTTTTTCTTTCTAATTTTTTACATAATTTGAAACTTAGTTTGAAATTGGAAGAACAGTGCAATTAAATTCTAAACATTCTCACTCAGATTCAATATTTGTTTATATATTTTTGCATTTCTGTTTGCTTTATCATTCTCTCTATATATGCACACATTAAAACACAGGCACTACACACAGATACACAGGGCTTAATATAGTCACATATTTTTCCTAAATCACTGACAAGTAAATGGGAGATATAATGCTCTTTTAGCGCTTCCCTGATAGCTCAGTTGGTAAAGAATCCGCCTGCACTACAGGAGACCCTGGTTCAATTCCTGGGTTGGGAAGATCCACTAAGAAAGGATAGGCTACCCACTCCAGTATTCTTCGGGTTCCCTTGTGGCTCAGATGGTAAAGAATCTGCCTGCAACNAGAATCTGCCTGCACTACAGGAGACCCTGGTTCAATTCCTGGGTTGGGAAGATCCACTAAGAAAGGATAGGCTACCCACTCCAGTATTCTTCGGGTTCCCTTGTGGCTCAGATGGTAAAGAATCTGCCTGCAACATGGAAGACCTGGGTTCAATTCCTGGGTTCAATTCCTGGGTTGGGAAGATCCCCTGGAGAAGGGAAAGGTTACCTACTCCAGTATTGTGGCCTGGAGAATTCCATAGACTGTATAGTCCATGAGGTCACAAAGAGTTAGACATGATTGAGTGATGCTCTTTTACTACTAAATGGTATGCATTTACTAGGAAGAAAGATATTCTCTTACATAGCTACAGTATAAATTTCAAAGAAAAAGTTTAATATGTAATGTGATTAAATAAATAAAACATCAATATAAAAATTTTTCTTTGAAATTTATACTGTAGCTATGTAAGAGAATATCTTTCTTCCTAGTAAATGCATACCATTTAGTAGTAAAAGAGCATCACTCAATCATGTCTAACTCTTTGTGACCNATCACATTACATATTAAACTTTTGTCATGTTAGTTTTCTTAATCCCCTTGTCCAAGATATAATCCACTACCAAGCATTCCATTTGTTTGTCTCCCCTCTCAAATATTCTTTAATGGACTGCATACATTTTTTTCTAGTTTAGAAGTTTTCGTCATGGGAGAGATAGCCTAGTATTAACTAATCTGTCATGGCTGAGAACAAACCTCAAGTAAGAATTTTAGATAATTGGCTTATGAAAGAGTATATGTGTCAATCGTTAATGTGAAAGGGATGATTTTGGCTATAGTAATATTTTAATGTTTATAGACAACAAAACACTAAAATATTCCCAATTCAGTATAAGTAGATAAAGGAAGAAAGAAAATAATTTATTTCTACACTCTTATTCAAACAAAATTTAAAAGTACTAAACTCAAACTTTCCCTGATGTCTTTTTTGTTAGACGGTGCACCGTTATTACATGTGTTTCAATTTAGCAAGAACAGGTGATACTTTCTTGCTTTATTTAGCCAGCAGCATGTTTCAGGAAGAAAGGTATATTGTGTCACATTATCTGTAGAAAATCACCTGGATTATACATAAACAAAGAGAGTATCCAGGCTTGTACTCTTATAAGCTTGGATTTATTCAGGTGATATTGGTGCTTAAGCACTAATGCATTCCATTTGCAAAACACTGCCATTTAAACATTCAAATAGATATTCCACACATCCATCAAACCATTAAGCAATGTAATGCTCCTTTACTACTTTTGCATGTGGGCTGCTACCTTTCCAATATGTGTCCTTTGAATCACATTAGAGTACTTATTAGGTGGATTCTTTTATTCTGCTCTCTTAGCCTAGATTTTTTTATTTATGAATAGTAGTTGTAAATCTTTTTTTTGAATAAGTTATTTCTAATTGGTAAACTATTGTTATAATTAGTGACTTAAAAAAAAACTAAAAATAACAGTATAATCACATATTTGTGATACCTTCTCTGGAAATCAAAAGATTATTTTGATACTTTATAGTAAAGATATTTGAGTAGAATACTGATAGGAAAATATCAGCAGAAAAATAAATATTTAAGAAGAGAGAGTCTGTAGTACGACCTTTCTACTCAAGGATGATCTTTTTCACTCGTAGATCCTAGTGCTTAGTGTGTAATAGTTTTTCAGTTATTTTTTGAATAGATGAATAAGCATATGAATAAATGGATATAAATGCATTTATATCTGTATTTATTTATATATTTATATTATATTTATATGCATTTATACAAATTCTAACTTTGTACTGTATGAAAGCTATTGTATGTTTTATTCATTTATATCCTATGAAATAATTCATGGTCTGGAAAAAATGTTCTAAGTATGCCTCTCTCTTGAATTTTTATTACCCATGTTTCTCTTCTTTTGAATAACTTTACAATAAAATAGCCTTGTCCATCTAAAGTCCAATCCATTTTTCCCCAGCAGAATGTTCTATAATAATTGATTGTTAGTTGTCTAGTTGAAGTGGCTGACTGGATATAGCTGTCATCAATATCCTGATGAAACAAGTGACAGACATATTATCTATAAAACATGCTTTTTAAAAAATGCAAAACCTGAGATAATAAGAAGGCATGGATTATTGAACTGAGCTAGGTTTTTATATGGGAAAGTGAAAGTGTTAGCTGCTTAGTTGTGTCTGACTCTTTGAGACCCTATGAATTATAGCCCGCCAGGCTCCTCTGTCTGTGGAATTCTCCAGGCAAGAATACTGGATTGGGTTGCCATACCCTTCTCCAGGGGATCTGGACCCAGGGATTGAACCCATGTCTCCTGCATTGTAGGGAGTGTCTTTACCATCTGAGCCCAAGAGGGAAGCTCTTATTTTAAAAATATCTACTCTAATCTGTTAAACCACTGGTTGTCTAGCAAATGGGCTGGGTATTTTGGTCATTTTAGAAGAAAAGAAGTTGAAACAATCTTTGTTTAAATATCCATAGTAAATCTGAAATGTGAGATTATATTTTATGAAAACATCATTTTCTTCTAAATGATTGCATTTTTAAGGCTGCACATAGACCATAGGCACGGAATTGATAATTTAGCTAACATTCATCTAAGGTCTTCCCTTGTGGCTCAGCTGGCAAAGAATCTGCCTGCAATGTGGGAGACCTGGATTCAATTCTTGGGTTGGGAAGATCCCCTGAAGAGGGGAAAGGCTATCCACTCCAGTATTCTAGCCTAGAGAATTACATGGACTGTATAGTCTACGGGGTCGCAAAGAGTTGGACACGACTGAGCAATGCTCTTTTACTTTTACCATCTCAGGAAATATGTTTTAGTTCATTTGGATTATACTGCTTTTGTCTAACTTTGTATTCTTTTTTGCTGTTATTGATGTAATTCATTTTATCTTCAGCTTACAAAAAAATCAATTACTCAATGTAGTTTATAAATTTGTAAAATAATGCTGAAAACAAATTACAATTTTGAAAAACATTTTGAATGTATTAGTAAATGAAATTCAGTGTGAATATAGAATATGAATTTAAATTCACACTTAGTTCACTTTTTAGTGTGTTGATTTTGTACAACTAATCAAAACAGAAATGTGAAATAGGAAGTATGACTAATCTAGTAATATATTCAACAGCTATAGTATTTATTGAGCATGTACTATGTATCAAGCATTTTTGTAGATCCTAGGGAAATAGCAATGAAAAAACAGCCCAGTTTCAATTCTTATGAAGCTTCTGTCCTAGTTGTAGAAGAAAGACAGCAACATTTTTTAGACTGTGTGTGTGTGTGTGTGTGTGTGTATGTATGTGCGTATATATATATATGTGTGTGTGTGTGTGTGTGTGTGTGTGTATGTATATATATATATGCTAAATCACTTCAGTCATATCAAACTCTTTGCAACCCTATGGACTATAACCCGCCAGGCTCCTCCGTCCACAGGATTCTCCAAGCAAGAATACTAGAGTGGGTTACTGTGCCTTCCTCCAGGGGATCTTCCCGACCTGGGGATCAAACCCATGTCTCTTACATCTCCTGTATTAACAGGCAAGTTCTTTACCACTTGCACCACCTGGAAGCTTTATATATATACTGATATATTATATATCATATTATATATATACTGATATATTATATATTATATTATATATATTTACTGATATATTATATATTTATATATATACTGATACATTAAGTATATATGCTGTCTCTTATACACATCTAAAACACTGCCATTTAAACATTCAAATAGATATTCCACACATCCATCAAACCATTAAGCAATGTAATGCTCCTTTACTACTTTTGCATGTGGGCTGCTACCTTTCCAATATGTGTCCTTTGAATCACATTAGAGTACTTATTAGGTGGATTCTTTTATTCTGCTCTCTTAGCCTAGATTTTTTTATTTATGAATAGTAGTTGTAAATCTTTTTTTTGAATAAGTTATTTCTAATTGGTAAACTATTGTTATAATTAGTGACTNTGTCTCTTACATCTCCTGTATTAACAGGCAAGTTCTTTACCACTTGCACCACCTGGAAGCTTTATATATATATATGTATGTATATATATGTATATAAATATACATACACACTGATATATTAAGTATATATGTATATATATACATATTTAATAATAATAATATAGATGATGGTAATAATCGTTATAAAGAATATTAAAGCAGAATCAAGGAAATATTGAGTGATGGAACAGGGAGAAGGAGATTTTATATTAGCATGGTCAGGCCTTCCCTTATGTAACATTGTAGCAGAGATGG
This sequence comes from Neotragus moschatus, assembly GCA_006410615.1. NCBI lineage: Eukaryota > Metazoa > Chordata > Mammalia > Artiodactyla > Bovidae > Neotragus > Neotragus moschatus. The sequence continues at coordinate 398,239 of SJYA01001484.1, read as the reverse complement.
AGGGGGAGGGTGGACATCTGAGGACAGAAATTTCCAGGCAGAGGGAAGAGCAAGCACAATGGCCCTGAGGCAGGAGTGCGCTTGGCACTTTTGAAGAACAGAAAGCGGATGCACATAGCTGAAGTCCAGTCTGTAAGACTGACTTTAAATAATGATCCACAAATAATTATTAAAACATGGTATAGAAATAGAGAGTATGGTAACTTGTGTCTGAATGTTACAGAATTCTACATAAGAAAGCAGTTTTCAGTATGAAATGTGAGGAGAAGTTATCATATGATGGGTTTCAGGAGAAACAGGATAAAAGAGCAAACAGTTTGTGTCAAGGTCTAAAGTAGGAAGGATTGAAGAGAATCTTGCCTACTAGAAATATATTCATGGATAATAGGAAGATTCAGTTCTCCAGTAAAACATTCCACAATTTGTTGTCTTGTACTTCCCTGGTGGCTGAGTGGTAAAGAATATGTCTGCCAATGCAGGATACGCAGGAAATGTGGGTTCAGTTCCTGGGTCAGGAAGATTCCTTAGAGTAGGATATGGCAACCCACTCCAGCATTCTTGCCTAGAAAATCTCATATTCAGAGGAGTCTGGCAGGCTGTAGTCCATGGAGTCACAAAGAGTTGGACACAACTGAGAGACTGAGCATGTACATCACTAAGAATTTAGTCATTTCAAAAACTAAGAGTCAGTCTGGTTAATTTGAAACCCTTGACCAACAGTTAGAAAGTACAGGTTCAGTGAGGAGCTTTGCTGTCCAGTGGCTAATTTCCTTGATCAAGTCACTCAGAATAAGTTTCCATCTTCTAAGACACATTAAAGCTGAGGATTATGATCACTCTGAAGATACTTCTCTAAAAAGCTTAATATGAGTATTATAGCTGATATGGGGGAGGGGGCAGGATGAAAGATTCTCTTAACCTTTTCAAAACCTTTGCATATTTTACTAAATTTAAAGAAGGAAAACAAATTGTACCACTAGTTTCTCTCTGGTACTAGTTGAAGAGAAATTTCTTTGATTGTTAAGAGGATGTACTCTTTTGCAGAACAGGGAGTTTAGGAAGGAAACCGAAGGGACCTATAAGTCTGTGCAGCCTTGTCAGAGATAGTAAATCCAGATAAATGATATTGATGCCTTTGGTTGGTGAATTGGGAACTGTTATGCACAACCTCAAGCAGATAGGCCCACACTGAACAAAGGGTGAGAAACATATGCTTGTTCCTTTTTGTATTTAGATTGTTTGTAAGATTTATTACTGAGATGTTGGGGCCCCTTTCTTGAGTTCAGTGGTTTTATGTCCCTTCAGGTACTAAAAACACTTGGAAGTCCTTAAAACCTTGGTGTCAACCTGCAAATTTCCTTCTACCTCCAAAGTGATTGGCTTTCTTGTGTACCAAAAATATCCTTTCCCTTACTTACCTCCTGTAGTTTATTTTTTCACTATCTATTCCTTCTTTTTTCAAAGTTCTTGGTAAATAGCCTACTAGTGATATTTATAAGATTTTCTGGTTATTTCAAAAACTTCTTTCAATATAGCATTTTGTTAAATTTAATTTAACACTCCTGCCAGTTCTCTTCTCTCTGTAGAATTTGAAACTAATTATCTTTTCTTCCTTGAAATTCTCTCCTTTTTGCTTCTAACATATTGTGCTTCTTTTTATTCTTCAGCTCTCTAAAACTGCTAGTCTGTCTCTTGTTTACCCTGTCTTGGCTGTTTTCATGTTTCCTAGATTTATTTACATGTTTCAACTACAACCTCTCTAAAGATGACTTCTTATATATGGCTCAAATTTTCTCAGGGTCAGTGATTACTGATAATTAAAAATTAAAGAAATATAGTTTGAAAGTAATTTACAACTTGAATAGAGAATTCTTAAGTACCAGAAACTTCAGCTGAAAGTCTTTTGCTTTTACATTTCAGAACATCCCCTTAATGGTCAATTTCTTTTTTTCCTGTCCACAGCATGGAAATATATTTATTCAACATGATATACTAAATTATTTTCTGAGTATTAATGTAATACATAGTATATAAACATAAAAATATAAAGACTAAAGTAAAAAGACCAATTGCAATATTAGATAAACATTTGACTCTGTGATAGGCACTATACTAAAAACTTACATATTATTTNGGAAATATATTTATTCAACATGATATACTAAATTATTTTCTGAGTATTAATGTAATACATAGTATATAAACATAAAAATATAAAGACTAAAGTAAAAAGACCAATTGCAATATTAGATAAACATTTGACTCTGTGATAGGCAGTATACTAAAAACTTACATATTATTTATTTCTCACAACACTACAGAAGAGATATTATTTCCCTTCTGTTGATGGAAAACCAAGAGCAGATACTTGCCTCAGTTCACACAGCTATTTATTGGTAGAGATGGGATACAAACATATATCTGTCCTAACTTAAGAGCTCAACTCGTTCATCACTATCTTGTCCTAATTATGGATAACGGTAGTGTAAAGCAGGTGCATCTTCCTCCAGCCTCCCTTTTACATGCTACATCATCTCTGTAATAAAAGTAACCTCCTTTGAATATACAAGAAAGAAGAAGGTTGTTCCATATCCATTTCTGGTCCATATCTGAAAACTCCATCCTGGGGTTCATGCACCTCCATGTGGTCCAGCCCTTCCTTTGTGCAGGGTTCCCAAACTCCTGCAGCCTGCCACTCCTCCCACTCTGTGCTATGTGTGGGCCTAGGCTGAGGAGATGGGTACAATGCAAGCCACATCTCTCCTTCTTTGTTCCATTCAATTGCTCTTCCACCAACGTCAACTGAAGGTTGGCCAGGTGTGTCAGATTTCACTGAAGTGTGAAATAAATACATAATGGTTTCCACGTTTAAAACTGTTCTCTAAATATGACTCGTTCCTTATTCTGATGGCAAGCATACAGGGGTTAAAGCCCACCTGTGGGTGTTCTCTTATGGACTCAATCTAGTTCCTAGCCATAATGCTCTCCAGGTAGGTGTTCCTACCTCTCAAAGAGGACCTTCTTTCTCAAAACTCTGTAGTCTTAATCTTCCTCAATACTTTGGGAAACCCTACTTCATATCCACAGAAATTTGGCCATTGGATCTTCCCTCTTTTCCCAATTCATGCCTGCTGAGTAAATAATGTGGGAGACACAGTACCTTCCAACAGTAAATACTCCAAGCATCATTTATTTAGTATAAATAACAGAAGGATATGTCAAACAGGTCTTTTGTACTTCAAGTACAAGAAAACAGTCCAGTTATAATGTTCAACATTCAACTCCAAGTTGTATCCCCAAGTCGTTCCCCACTTATGTGAGATGCAAACATATCTGTTCATTCTTAAAGGTCTTCAGTTGAATAACTCTTGAATTAAACATTGGCATTTACATATACCTCTTACAGATAAGCTTTAAATCTCAGAGACAGCACAAAGTAAATCCATTCAGCTTTTTTTCTTGTTGCTAAGAGTATTTATGTATACAAAAAGAGGACATGATAGAATTCCTGTGTATAACATCAAAAAAGGAGTACACAGACTTGGCAGGAGGAGGAACTACTCAGTCAGAAATTTCCTGTAGAACTTGATATTGTTAACAATGAATGAACATTTTCTACCAACTAATTAAGAACTAGGAAGTGGAAGATAATGATGCCATAACAATTTCTTTGGGGTTAAATTATTCCTAATGAGTTTTTTCTTCTTTATTTTTCTTTATAATCTTTCCTGGATGATTGCTAGCATTGACGTTTTTATTTTGGGTTATATGTTTTTTATCATATAAAATACATTCTAGAGTTCCCTAGGTTTCATGTGATTATTAAAATGAGGATTATATTTGATTTTATTTAACTTCATTGAAACTATGATAAATTAAATTCCCATGATCACTTATTTATATAGCGAGAAGAAATGATTTGATGTGGAAATATGAATAGAGAGGAAGATAATGCAAAATAGAGGCATGGAAGAAATATTGTTTCAAGACATACATTCTATGGCATCATTTTTTAATTCTTAATTTATTCATCATATCCTGTTTCTTATGGTTATTTCTTTTTTTTAATTAAATTTTTTGAATATTTATTTCTGTCTCAGGTGTACATGAGTTCCCAATCTTGAACCGCCCCCCCACCTCCCACCCCATATCAACTCTCTGGATCATCCCCGTGCACCAGCCCCA
>SJYA01001484.1:341522-393448 GCA_006410615.1 Neotragus moschatus | reverse complement strand
AAAAACACACACACACACACACACAAAAGATTTGGAAAGAGTTGGTAGGGGATGAAGACCCTCAAGACCTCTACTGTCCAGTACAGTAGCCTCTAACCACATCAGGCTACTGAGGACTTGAAATGTGGCTAGTGCACATGGAGATGTGCCTTAAGTGTGAAAGACATACTGGATTTTGAAGACTCAGTATAAACAAAGAATATATCAACAGTTTTATATTGATTGTATTTTGAAATAGAATTTTGGATATATAAAATATATTATTGAAATTAGTGAGTTAACCTCAGCTATTTTTTTTAACTTTAATATGGCTACTAGAAAAATGTTAAACTTAAGATTTAAAATTAGTTGTATGCCTTGCATTTGTGGCTTATATTATATTTCTATTGGATAGTGCTGTTGTGTATTTTTTTTAGAATTCAATATATTAAAAAAAAAATCTCTTTTACCTTGAAGAATAGCTTACTTGAATGCACCTTCCAACAAGAAAAATTTTCTCTATCTCAATTTACTTCTTATCTGTTGGTCAAGAAATGTTTTTTTCTCAGCTTTGAAGTCTAGGACAGCCACCAACTTGTGTTAGTAACAGAGAAAATAATAATTAATTGGATCAGAGAAAAGCCTTGCAATTAACGTGATTACCAACAATTCACAACACACAAATATTCTTTAGGAGAAAAAATGTGTTTAGCCCTCAAACCAATAAATAAAAACTTTTTACATCTCAAAAATTGTTTTGTTTCCAATAATTCAAAAAATATATTTGCTTACCTACTTTATCTTCTAAAGAGAGGCTGTTGTAGTTTAATTTTAAACCCAGGTGCCATACTAAGTCATGCTATGGGCATACTGAATTTACTTCTGTAAACTTCAATAGTGTTGTTGTCCTGACTCACTAGGTTTGTGTAAGAACACTCTTCTTGAGTAACTAGTTGAAACTGAATATATAAAAATGCCTGCTGATATTCTTCTCTACCATACCATTTAAGCCATTTTCACGTTAGTGTTCTTTTAATCTATTTCTCAAGACACACTTTATATAACCTTAAAGATAATAATAATTTAAAAGCTACCTCTTCAGCTATAGAGACTTTTTACTGTGTCTTAAAGCTGGGTTCCCATGGTAATGTGTCTCAACTAGGGAGCTATTGGCATTTGGGGCAAGATATTTATTGTTTTGTGGTCTCTTCTTTCACAGCAAACAACCTTTAGCCTCTCTTTTCTCTATTCTCTAAATGACAGTAGCAAGCACTCCACTTGCCTACATTCCTGAGTCTATAATTCCAACTCAGCCCTCACCAACACACCTATTTCCATGTATCACCTGGGCAGTACCATTCCAATAAACAACTCCTGATCTGAAATTGTTATAATTTCCCTCATTATCTTTAAAGGAAAACCTATAGTTTCCCATATAAAATATTATGAGTCATTGTAAATTGTCTAACATTTTTAGTCCACTTACTCTGGGCACTATTCTAAATGCTTTACCTTGCTTGTCCCAACAGTGCTATAAATTACAGATTATCATATTTTATAGATAAGAAATCCAGAGGCAAGAGCATTCAAGGAACTTGTCTAACTAATCAACTAAGTCAGTGGACAGGAACCCAGATCAATCGGGAAGTTTGGGTCTAGAGCATAAAGCTCTGCAAAAGTTTGCTTTACATATATATTATTTAAAAAAAAACAAAACAAAAAAAACCTCTTTTCATTCGATAGCTCTCAGCTAGGGCCCTGAATTTACAGGGTGCTTTTGCTTCTCAAACTTAATGAAAGTCTGGCAATTATCTTATATAAAAATAAGACTAAATTTAAAACCTCACCATACTGGGAATCTGATGTAGAAAATCAATGGCACAGGAGTAACTAAAGCCAGTAGTTCTCAAACTTTAGCCTGCATCCCAGTCACCTGGAAAGCCCCACTCCTAGAGTTTCTGAGGACTGGACGGGGCCGGAGTTCCTGAAGTTCTAGCACGTTCCAGGGGATGCTCGTGCTGCTAGTCCATGAAGCCCAGGTGAGAACCACTGCCCAACTGTAAGAACTCAGTGCCATCTCCATCTCTGCTCAGCATAGACAAGTGTCCACACTTTTCAGCCATGGTTATCCTTCTAAGGGACAGCATGGAGGGGCTGCTCAGGATGGATGCCAGTGCCCACTAGTTATGGTCAGAAAGAAGTCCTGGGCTTGTTGTCAGTTCACCTGAGCACTGCTCTGCCAGCATGTAAAGCAGTTTACAACTAACGTCATACAAAATATATTTGAAGTGTTTATTTAATGCTGAGAGTTTACCTTAGGGGACAGAATAATGTAAAAAGAAAGAAAAAGTTGGAAATGATGAGGTTCCCCCCCCCCCCCCAAATAACTTCGTTTTAATGTAACTTCAAGCCGAAACATTCTGGGAGGTAAACAGCCTTGATAGATACGTGGGAGGGGAGGCAGGATAAGCCTGGGGAGAAATGATGTGTGGCCGCTCCACCCACTCTAGGGCAGGGCCTTGGACACAGAACCACCAGGAGCTGGAAGACAAAGGACTCCTCAAGTTCCAGCAGGAAGGTGCCCTGCATGTCCACAAAAGAGTGCCCTTGAGAACATCTCTAAATCAGTTCAGTTCAGGCTCTCAGTCGTGTCCAACTCTTTGCAACCCCATGAACCACAGCACGCCAGCCCTCCATGTCCATTACCAACTCCCAGACTTCACCCAAATTCATGTCCATTGAGTCGGTGACACCATCCAACCATTTCATCCTCTGTCGTCCCCTTTTCCTCCTGCCCTCAATTTTTTCCAGCATCAGGATCTTTTCAAATGAGTCAGTGCTTCGCATCAGGTGGCCAAAGTATTGGAATCTCAGCTTCAACATCAGTCCTTCCAGTGAACATCCAGGGCTGGCCTCCTTTAGAATGGACTGGTTGGATCTCCTTGCAGTCCAAGGGACTCTCAAGAGTCTTCTCCAACACCACACTTCAAAAGCATTAGTTTTCGGCACTCAGCTTTCCTGAGCGTCCAACTGTCACATCCACACATGATTACTGGAAAAACTGTAGCCTTGACAAGATAGACCATTGTTGACAAAGTAATGTCTCTACTTTTGAATATGCTGTCTAGGTTGGGCGAAACTGTCCTTTCAAAGAGTAAGCGTCTTAATTTCATGGCTGCAATCACCATCTGCAGTGATTTTGGAGCCCAAAAATAAGGCCTGACACTGTTTCCCCATCTATTTGCCATGAAATGATGGGATTGGATGCTATGATCTTAGTTTTCTGAATGTTGAGCTTTAAGCCAACTTTTTCACTCTCCTCTTTCACTTTCATCAAGAGGCTTTTTAGTTTTCCTTCACTTTCTGCCATAAGGGTAGTGTCATCTGCATATCTGAGATTATTGATATTTCTCCCAGCAATCTTTTTTCCAGTTGTGCTTCTTCTAACCCAGAGTTTCTCATGATGTAATATGCATGTAAATTAAATAAGCAGGGTGAGAATATATAGCCTTGACATACTCCTTTTCCTATTTGGAACCATCTGTTGTTCCATGTCCAGTTCTAATTGTTGCTTCTTGACCTGCATACAGGTTTCTCAAAAGGCAGTCAGGAGGTCTGTTATTCCCATATCTTTCAGAATTTTCCACAGTTTATTGTGATCCACACAGTCAAAAATAGATGTTTTTCTGGAACTCTCTTGCTTTTTCCAGGATCCAGCAGATGTTGACAGTTTGATCTCTGGTTCCTTTGCCTTTTCTAAAACCAGCTTGAACATCTGGAAGTCCATGGTTCAGCTATTGCTAAAGCCTGGCTTGGAGAATTTTGAGTATTACTTTGCTAGCATATGAGATGAGTGGAATTGTGTGGTAGTTTGAGCATTCTTTGGCATTGCCTTTCTTTGGGATTGGAATGAAAACTGGCCTTTTTCCAATCCTGTGGCCACTGCTGAGTTTTCCAAGTTTGCTGACATATTAGTGCAGCACTTTCACAGCATCATCTTTTAGAATTTGAAATAGCTCAACTGGAATGCCATCACTTCCACTAGCTTTGTTTGTAGTGATGCTTCCTAAGGCCCACTTGACTTCACATTCCAGGATGTCTGGCTCTAGGTGAGTGATCACACCATCGTGATTATCTGGATCATGAAGATCTTTTTTTTGTACAGTTCTGTGTATGCTTGCCACCTCTTAATATCTTCTGCTTTTTTTAGGTCCATACCATTTCTGTCCTTTACTGAGTCCATCTTTGCATGAAATGTTCCCATGGTATCTCTAATTTTCTTGAACAGAAAATTAGTCTCTAGTCTTTCCCATTCTATTGTTTTCCTCTATTTCTTTGCATTGATTCCTAGAAAAGACTTTCTTATCTCTCCTTGCTATTCTTTGGAACTCACATTCAGATGCTTATATCTTTCCTTTTCTCCTTTGCTTTTTTGCTTNTTCTTCCAGTCCAGCATTTCTCATGATGTATTCTGCATATAAGTTAAATAAGCAGGGTGACAATATACAGCCTCGATGTACTCTTTTTCCTATTTGGAACCAGTCTGTTGTTCCATGTCCAGTTCTAACTGTTGCTTCTTGACCTGCATACAGATTTCTCAAGAGAAAGTCACCATTTATTCAATAGTTTACATATATATATACACACATACATATATATGTGTGCATTTGTATATATATATTATATTTTGCTTAAAACTCAACCATTTCTTGACTTCATTTAAATTTTGTTTAAAGTGATAATAATAGGCTTTATTTTATTGAACTTTATCAAAATTCAAAATGTTCTTATGATTGCTTATATGTAAGAAAACTTGTCATTGTAGAGTCACATTTTCAGGGAGGAAGTTAGATGTGGTAAGAAAATGTTCAGGGGAAACTATGGTTATGGCTACCAGTGTATTTTTACATGAGTAAACATGAGCTCTTAAATTTCAAGAAGCATTTATGCATGTAAGAAACATTCATTGATGTATGTAATATGAATGTAACCCAACATTTTGTTGATCATCTGTAGCCAAGACATTGAATTGTCAAGTTAAACCCTATCTTTCCTCAAACATGTCAAGTTAAATTGGGACTTCAGTACTACTGATTGCTCTACATTCTGTTTGTAGCTATTAACTTATGAACTTTTTTACTCTGACCCAGTGTAGTTTGGGTTTATAAAACATTATATGGAATGGAGTAGTCTTTAACTTTTGTCAGACAATAGAAAATAAAAAGACCTGAAGAGGAAGTCACTAAGAGATTATTGTCTTGATAGACAAAATGGTTTGAAGAATTGAAAGTTGTTGGTTACTAGTACCATGTGGATGTTTTTTACCAGTTAAAACCTGACTATTCTACGTGCACATATGCTTTGGGAACTTTAATAAATCAGACACAAGCCTCCTACTATCCTGAGAGTTTTTGTGGCCTCCTTTCATTGAATGTCTCACAGATGGAGATCATGGTAACCTTTCCTCTGTGAAATTTTTTCAGAGCTTTGAGTCACGAGAGGCAATGGAGGTACAACATCTTTGCATATCAAGATAGAGTGATGATCAAAACTAATCATTACAGCTTCTATCCTCCAGATATCTGCCTCTGTATTGCCCCATCTGGATATCATTGATGTCCTTGAAGTACATCATTGCCATTTCCTGGGTATATATAAATATGCCTGGAAATTCTTTACAGTATTATGAGATAAATCAAGCAAAAAGACTATATTGCAATTAATCAGGGCAAGAGTTTGGAGCATCATATAAGGGACATTTATAAAATTTAACTCATTTGTACTTAAAGCTGTTCTTATCTATGATATTCCACTTATGTAATGTGTTACTAGAAATGGCTTTAGTGGAACATGCCACTGCCTAAGTATTTTCCACTAAGTTAAGATACTCATAGATGATAAGCATTATAGAACAGAACACAGATTACTTGTACTTGGAATCAGTCTGTTGGATAGAAATGTCTTGATGAACATTTGTGATGTACCAAAGAAAACATCTTCATGTCACTGCTTTATTATATAGATTAAATATGTTCATTGTTATTGCTATGGTAAATGATATAAGAAGAAGCTATCTAGAATTTATTTAGTATAACAATGTAATATTCTTATATAAAATTTTAGTGTAGTATTTATGAACTCATTAAGAACATAAGTAGAATACTTACATTTTCAGTTATACTTTATTTTTATGGAAAATTTTTGTTTTAGATTGAGAGATATAGATAGAGATATTAATAAATATTTCAGTGAAGGAGCCTCCAAAAACAATTGATTTGAATATCTAGAGCTTATTGCTTACTATTTTCACTTTTACCACAAATAATTTTTTTGTTTGTTTTTCTTTGGGAAATTTTTCTCTCTGATTTTGAACTACAGAAATGAATGGGAAAAGTAACCCAAGCATTTAGTTTCCTAGGTCCCCACAAGAAACAAATCTCTGCATGTTATATAGTAAGACTGAAAATATTTGCATTTCTGGAAACACATGACTAGGCAGACCGACATTATTCTTCAAGAAATATGGGAATGGTGATTTCCCCAAAATAGTATATTGGGTTATTGTTCCCAGTCTTTCACTCCTTCTCAGTAAAAGAATTATTCATGCACACTCTTTGCTATGTCACTTTGCAGTTCTGCAAAGTCTCACTAGAATAAATCAGGCATATTTTCCCCACACCATTGACTCTGGGCTTCTCCATGCAGCTTGCAGACTATTAGTAGGTGTAATAGGAAGAGAGGCTTTACTCTGTGTCCATGTTTTGATTTGTCCTCTCACACTTCTGCCATCTGCCACGAGAAGGCAATGCCTGACTGTAGCTATCATCCAAGGAGGATGAGAAGACATAAGGAGTAACCTGAACACAAGCCATAGCCTGGAGCCATGCTCAGAATATCTCAGTTGGACCCAGCAGGTCTTGAGGTTACCCAAAGTGGTGTAAGTGAGAAATAATGCTTACCATGTTAAGCCACTTGAGCATAAACAGTTAAGACTCTGAAACAGCAAAATTGAAGCAAACACCTCTCTGATGTACCAACTTCTTCCAAACCCTGCTATTTACTGGTACATTTCTCTTATACATCTTCTATGATATTCAAATAGAGCATGTATAGGAAAAAAATTTCTTAGGTAAGGGTATTACTTGTGGCTCAGTGGTAAAGAATCCACCTGCCAATGCAGGAGACATGGGTTTGATCCCTGAGTCAGGAAGATCCCCTGGAGAAGGAAAAGGTTTCTCACTCTAATGTTCTTGCCAGGAGAATCCCAAGAACAGAGGAGTCTGGCCAGCTACAGTCCATGGGATTGCAAAAGAGTCAGACACATCTTGTTGACTAAAGAACAGTTTCTTAAGTAATTTCTCAATTTTTGTATAAAACACAGTACAAAATATCATATATTTGTTTTTTAAAGTTTCAAATAATGTTGTGCTTTATTTAAAAATCACTTGAAATCACTTTTAAAAATCGTTATTTTTGTTAAAAAGATTGGATCAGCCATATCTTTAGCAGGAAAATGTTATTTAACAGAAAAAGTTCTATTGATAAAGAAGTAACCTTCAAATTTTCAATTTCTATCTACTGTAGGCAATTCATTTGCTTGTAGGGAATGAGTATTAAGTTATATTACAACTTTTTCTTATTTACAGTTTAATATTTAAGGTTAAACTTTATTTGGCCTACTTTGTGATGATGATTACTCCTTGGAAGGAAAGTTATGACCAACCTAGATAGCATATTCAAAAGCAAAGACATTACTTTGCCAACAAAGGTCCGTCTAGTCAAGGCTATGGTTTTTCCAGTGGTCATGTATGGATGTGAGAATTGTACTATAAAGAAAGCTGAACGCCAAAGAATTGATGCTTTTGAACTGTGGTGTTGGAGAAGACTCTTGAGAGTCCCTTGGATGGTAAAGAGATCCAACCAGTCCATTCTAAAGGAAATCAGTCCTGGGTGTTCATTAGAGGGACTGATGCTAAAGCTGAAACTCCAATACTTTGGCCCCCTCATGGGAAAAGTTGACTCACTGGAAGACTCTGATGCCAGGAGGGATTGGGGGCAGGAGGAGAAGGGGACAACAGAGGATGAGATGGCTGGATGGCATCACCGACTTGATGCACATGAGTTTGAGTGAACTCCAGGAGTTGGTGATGGACAGGGAGGCCTGGCGTGCTGTGATTCATGGGGTGGCAAAGAGTCGGACATGACTGAGTGACCGAACTGAACTGAACTGATCAGTTTGATAACAATAATAATTTAAAATGCATAATATTAGGATTATACCAGTCAATTTCATTAAGTGCTCTGTTAGAAAAGAGACACAATGTTAGAAAACAAAACAAAACCAAAAACCAAGAAGAAACAAACAAAAAGCAGGTGACACATTGCTTTGGGTTAGAAGCAGGTGCTTTGGGATGCTGACCAAATTTTGTGTCTGATTGTGGCCACTTTTATAACTTATTTCATCTCACAGAAATGCTATATTTATTGTACAAGTAAATGATTTAGAAGGATTGCCATCTTTTGAAATCTGAAGCCTTATAATTTAAGTTCCTGCTCAAAACTTTAGGAATTAGGGTCTTCAGAAGAAACACACTAAAGACATTAAATAAGTAAATGCAACTTGAGAGGATTTCCAGGGGTTTGGAGCAAGGCATTGTATAAATCCAAAGTAACATTATTAACAATTTTTATTTGCCACAGTGCCTCTGGGAGTTTCTTGAAGCACTTCACAAAACTTCATAAATATCTTTACTTCCATAGATAATAATAGCCATTTTCTAACCTATTAGTGTGTCACATTTATTCAATGTGCAACTAGATTTACACATCAAGAATCAGGACAAGGAGCTCTTTGCAGTGTGATAATTTAACAGCAGTCATGACACTTCTCAGAAGAGAAATTCAGTGCCATTTTTGAATGCTACCTCCAGACTGTCTGATTGTACTCATACTTGCCTCACTTTGAGGGCAAACTTAGACCACTGTCAGGGCTTCATAGCTCTGGACTGGATACCAGAACAATGTCCTTGTAGCCAGAAATTTCTAGGATCATTTATTCCTATTGCTTCCTTTGTTCCTTTCTCTGACAAACTCCTGTCCTAATCCTCTGTTGTTTGTGAATGGCAGTTTCCTCCCAGACTTAGAAAATATCTTTCATTCTGCCTTATGAAGGCAGTGTGGTTTGGATAAAAGTACATGGGTTAAACATGCATAAACCCATGTCCCAGTGCTGACTTTGCTGGGAAATAAGAGAGAGGAGGGGAGAAAGGGAAAAGAATAATGTGGTGGTGTTAAAATAGGGCCCACCCTACAGAGTTTTGTAAGAAATGAGATAAGCATGTGGGAGATGCTTGATGTGTCATATTATAAGCACTGATAAAGGCCAAGTCATGATTAATGGCATGGTCTGTCTATGTTGCAAGCTCACTCAATTTGCAATTCCATATTGGGGTTTCTGCAGCTAGTGTCTCAAGTGTCTTTAAAGCTATCTTTGAATGATTCATTTTTTTAAATTTATTTTTTATTGGAGGATAATTGCTTTACAGAATTTTGTTGTTTTCTGTCAAACCTCAACATGAATCAGCCATAGATATATATATATCCCCTCATTTTTAACCCCCATCCCATCTCCATACAGAGCCCATGTTTGAGTTTTCTGAGCAATACAGCTAATTCCTGTTGGCTATCTATTTTGCATATGGTAATGTAAGTTTCCATGTTACTCTTTCCATACATCTTGCTCTCTCCTCCCCTCTCCCCATGTCCATAAGTCTATTTTCTATGTCTGTTTTTCCACTGCAGCCCTGTAAATAAATTCTTCAGTACCATTTTTCTAGATTCCATATATATGCATCTTTCTCTTTCTGACTCACTTCACTCTATAATGGACTTCCCTGGTGGCTCAGATGGTAAAGCGTCTGTCTACAATGAAGGAGACCTGGGTTCGATCCCTGGGTTGGGAAGATCCCCTGGAGAAGGAAATGGCAATCCACTCCAGGACTATTGCCTGAAAAATCCCGTGGACAGAGGAGCCTGGTAGGCTACAGTCCATGGGGTTGCAAAGGGTTGGACACGATTGAGCAACTTCACTATCACTATCACTCTATAATAGTTTCTAGGTTCATCCACCAAGTCAGGACTGACTCAAATGTGTTCCTTTTTATGGCTGAGTAATAGTCCATTGTGTATGTGTACCACAACTTTATGCATTCATCTGTCGACAGACATCTAGGTTGATTCCATGTTCTAACTATTGTAAATAGTGCTGCAATGAACAATGGGATACATGTCTCTTTTTCAATTTTCCTCAGGGTATGTGCCTAGGAATGGTATTTCTGTGTCATATAGTAAAGTGATGCTTAAAATTCTCTAAGCCAGGCTTCAGCAATACGTGAACTGTGAACTTCCAGATGTTCAAGCTAGCTTTAGAAAAGGCAGAGGAACCAGAGATCAATTGCCAGCATCTGATGAATCATCAAAAAGACAAGAGAGTTCCAGAAAAACATCTATTTTTGCTTTATTGACTATACCAACGCCTTTGACTGTGTGGATCACAATAAACTGTGGAAAATTCTGAAAGAGATGGAAATAACAGACCACCTCACCTGCCTCTGGAGAAACCTGAATGCAGGTCAGGAAGCAACAGTTAGAACTGGACATGGAACAACAGACTGGTTCCAAATAGGAAAAGGAGTACGTCAAGGCTGTATATTGTCACCCTGTTTATTTAACTTATATGTAGAGTACATTATGAGAAACAATGAGCTGCATGAAGCACAATCTAGAATCAAGATTGCCAGGAGAAATATCAATAGCCTTAAATATGCAGATAACACTACTCTTATGATAGAAAGTGAAGAGGAGCTAAAGAGCCTCTTGATGAAAGTGAAAGAGGAGAGTGAAAAAGTTGGCTGAAAGCTCAACATTCAGAAAATGAAGATCATGGCATCCGGTCCCATCACTTCATGGGAAATAGCTGGGGAAACAGTGGCTGACTTTATTTTGGGGGGCTCCAAAATCACTACAGATGGTGATTATAGTCATGAAATTAAAAGACGCTTACTCCTTGGAAGGAAGTTTATGATCAACCTAGACAGCATATTAAAAAGCAGAGATATTACTTTATCAACAAAGGTCCATCTGGTCAAAGCTATGGTTTTTCCAGTGGTCATCTATGGATGTGAGAGTTAGACTATAGAGAAAGCCGAGCACTGAAGAATTGATGCTTTTGAACTGTGGTGTTGGAGAAGACTCTTGAGAGTCCCTTGGACTGCAAGGAGATGCAACAAGTCTATCCTAAAGGAGATCAGTCCTGAGTGTCCATTGGAAGGACTGATGCTGAAACTGAAACTCCAGTGTTTTGATCACCTGATGTGAAGAGCTGACTCACTGGAAAAGACCCTGATGATGGAAAAGATTGAGGTCAGGAGGACAAGGGGACAACAGAGAATGAGATGGTTGGATGGTATCACTGACTCAATGGACATGGGTTTGGGTGGACTCTGGGAGTTGGTTATGGATAGGGAGGCCTGGCGTCCTGTGGTTCATGGCGTCACAAAGAGTTGGACATGACTGAGCAACTGAACTGAACTGATGGTAGTTTTATACCTTATTTTTTAAAGGACTCTCTATATCATCTTCCAAAATGGCTGTATCAATTTACATACCAACCAACAGTGCAAGAGCGCTCCCTTTTCTCTACATCTTCTCCCGCTTTTATTGTTTGTAGACATTTTGATGATGGCCATTCTGACTGGTGTGAGGTGATATCTCATTGTAGTTTTGATTTGCATTTCTCTAATAATGAGCGATGTTGAGAATCTTTTCATGTGTTTGTTAGCCATCTATATGTCTTCTTTGGAAAAATAACTATTTAAGTCTTTTCCCTACTTTTTGATTGGATTGTTCGTTTTTCTGGCATTACGTTTATGATTATGTGTATATTTTAGAAATTAATTCTTTTTCAGTTGTTTCATTTGCTATTATTTTGTCCCATTCTGAGGATTGTCTTTTCACCTTGCTGATAGTTTCCTTTGCTGTGCAAAAGTTGTTAAGCTTAATCAGGTCCCACTTGTTTACTTTGTTTTTATTTCCATTACTCTGGGGGGGTGGTCATAGAAGATCTTGCTTTGATTTATGTCATCGAGTGTTCTGCCTATGTTTTCCTCTACAAGTTTTATAGTTTCTGTTCTTACATTTCAGTCTTTAATCCATTTTGAATTTAACTTTGTGTATGGTGTTAGGAAGTATTATAATTTCATTCTTTTATATGTAGCTGTTCAGTTTTCCCAGCACCATTTATTGAAGAGGCTGTCATTGCCCTGTTGTATGTTCTTGTCTCCTTTGTCAAAAATAAGTTACCCATGGGACTGGTGCACGGGGATGATCCAGAGAGTAGATGTGGAGTGGGAGGTGGGGGGGGGGGTTTCAAGATTGGGAACTCATGTACACCTGAGATGAAAAAAAAAAAATTAAAATTAAAAAAAGAAANCCTGTTGTATGTTCTTGTCTCCTTTGTCAAAAATAAGTTACCCATGGGACTGGTGCACGGGGATGATCCAGAGAGTAGATGTGGAGTGGGAGGTGGGGGGGGGGGTTTCAAGATTGGGAACTCATGTACACCTGAGATGAAAAAAAAATAAAAATTAAAATTAAAAAAAAATAAGTTACCCATAGGTGCATGGATTTATTTATGGGCTTTCTATTGTGTTCCATTGGTCAATATTTCTGTTTTTGTGCCAGTACCGTACTGTCTTGATGGCTGTAGCTTTGTAGTATAATCTGAAGTCAGGAAGGCTGAATCCTCCAGCTCCATTCTTCTTTCTCAAGACTGCTTTGGCTGTTCAAGGTCTTTTATGTTTCCATAAGAATTGTGAAATTTTGTGTTCTAGTTCTGTGAAAAATGCCTTTGGTAGTTTGATAGGGATCACATTGAATCTGTAGATTGCATTTGGTAGTGTAGTCATTTTCACAATATTGATTCTTCCTGCCCAGGATCATGGAATATCTCTCTATCTGTTTATATTGTCTTTTATTTCTTTCATTAGTGTCTTATAATTTTCTGTGTACAGTTCTTTTGTCTCAAGTAAGTTTATTCCCAGATATTTAATTCTTTTTGTTGCAATGGTGAAAGGGATTGACTCCTTGATTGTCTTTATGATTTTTCATTATTAGTGTATAGAAATGCAAGTGATTTCTGTGTATTGATTTTGTATCCTGCAACTTTGCTAAATTCACTGATTAGCTCTAGTAATTTTCTGATACTACCTTTAGAGTTTTCTATGTATAGTATCATGTCATCTTTGAGCAGTGAGAGCTTTCCTTCTTTTCTGATCTGGATTCCTTTTATTTCTTTTTATTCTCTGATTGCTGCAGCTAGAACTTCTAGAACTATGTTGGAAAATAGTGGTGAAGGTGGACACCCTTGTCTTGTTCCTGATCTTAGGGGGAATGCTTTCAGTTTTTCACCATTGAGAA
Source organism: Neotragus moschatus (assembly GCA_006410615.1). Taxonomy (NCBI): domain Eukaryota; kingdom Metazoa; phylum Chordata; class Mammalia; order Artiodactyla; family Bovidae; genus Neotragus; species Neotragus moschatus. Next base: position 379,993 of record SJYA01001484.1, on the reverse strand, counting down.
TAATGTTTACTGTAGGCTTATCATACATGGCCTTTACTATGTTGATGTAGGTTCCTTCAGTGCCCATTTTTTGAAGAGTTTTAATCATAAATAGGTGCTGAATTTTGTTAAAGACTTTTTCTGCATCTATTGAGATGATCATATGGTTTTTATCTTTCAATTGTTTAATATGATGTATCACATTGATTGATTTTCATATATTGAATAATTCTTGCATCCCTTGAGTAAATCCAACTTGATCATGATGTATGAGCTTTGTGACGTGTTGCTGAATTCTGTTTGCTAAACTTTTGTTGAGGACTTTTGCATCTATGTTCATCAGTGATATTGGCCTGTAATTTTCTTTATGTTGTTGTTGTCTTTGTCCGGTTTCGGTATCAGGGTGATGGTAGCCTTGTAGAATGAATTTGGAAGTGTTCCTTCCTCTGCAATTTTTTTGGAAAGAGTTTTAGAAGGATGGGCATTAGCTCTTCTCTAAATGTTTGAAAGAATTCTCCTGTGAAGCCATCTGGCCCTGGGTTTTGTTTTTGGGGAGATTTTTGACCACAGCTTCAACTTCAGTGCTTTTAATGGGTTGTTCATAATTTCTATTTCTTCCTGGTTCATAATTTTGTTGATTTGATTCTTCTCTCTTTTTTTCTTGATGAGTCTGCCTAAAGGCTTGTCAATTTTGTTTACCTTCTCAAAGAACCAGCTTTTAGCTTTATTAATCTTTACTATTCTTTCTTTCATTTCTTTTTCATTTACTTCTGCTTGGATCTTCGTGATTTCTTTCTACTAATTTTTTTGGGGGGGTTGTTCTTCTTTTCCCAGTTGTTTTAGGTATAAAGTTAGGTTGTCTATTCAATGTTTTTCTTGTTTTTTTGAGGTAGGTTTTTATTGTTATAAAATTCCCTCTTAGAACTGTGTTTGCTGCATCCCACAGGTTTTGAGTTGTGTTCTCATTGTCATTTTATTTTTCCTAGAAATTTTTTTGATTTCTCTTTTGATTTATTCAGCAATCTATTGTTTATTTAGAAATGTGTTATCTAATCTCCAAGTGTTTGTGTTTCTTACATTTTTTATTCTTGTAATTGACATCTAGTCTCACAGTGTTGTGGTTAGAGAAGATGCTTAACATGATTTCAGTTTTCTTAAGGTTACTCAGGTTTGATTTGTGACCCAAGATGTAGTCTATCCTGGAAAATGTTCTATGTGCCCTTAAGAAGAAGATGTATTCTTCTGCATTTGGATGGAATGTCCTGAAGATAAATATGAGATACATTTCATCTAATGCATCATTTAAGATTTGTGTTTCCTTATTAATTTTCTGTTTTGATAATCTGTCCATTGGTGTGAGTGGGGTGTTAAAGTATCCTACTATTATTGTGTTACTGTCAATTTCTCCTTTTATGTCTGTTAGTGTTTGTCTTATACATTGAGGTGCTTCTATGTTGCATGCATAGATATTTGCAATTGTTATATTCTCCTCTTGGATTGATCCCTTGATCATTATGTAGTATCCTTCCTTATTTCTTGTAATCTTTGTTTTAAGGTCTATTTTGTCTGATATGAGGATTGCTACTCCAGTTTGCTTTTGCTTCTCATTTGCATGGAATATATTTTTCCATCCTCTCACTTTCAGTCTATATGAGTCTTTAAGTTTGAAATGAGTTTCTTGTAGACAGCCTAGATATGGGTATTGTTTTTGTATCCATTCAGCCAGTCAATGTCTTTTAGTTGGAGTGTTTAATCCATTTGCATTTAAAGTAATTATTGCTATATATGTTTCTATTGCATTTTCTTATTTGATGTTTATTTTATAGATCTTTTTTCTTCTCTTGTATTTCTTTACTATATAACTCCCTTTATCATTTGTTGTAAAACTGGTTTGGTGGTACTGAATGCTCTTAACTTTTGCTTGTCTGAAAAGTTTTTTATTTCTCCATCAATTTTGAATGAGATTCTTGCCTGGTACAGTAATCTTGATTGTAGGGGGTTTTCTTGTTTGTTTGTTTTGTTTTGTTTTTCCTTTCAGTACTTTAAATATATCCTGCCATTCCCTTTTGGCCTGCAGAGTTTCTGCTGAAAGATCAGCTGTTAAGCATATGGGGTTCCCTTTGTACGTTACTTGTTGCTTCTCCCTTGCTGCTTTTAATATTCTTTCTTTCTATTTAGTTTGTGTTAGTTTGATTAGTATGTGTCTTGATATGTTTCTCCTTGGGTTTATCCTGTATGGGACTCTTTGTGCTGCTTGGACTTGATTGGCTATTTCCTTTTCCATGTTGGGAAAATTTTCAACTATAATATCTTCAAAATTTTTCTTATACCCTTTCTTTTTCTCTTCTTCTTCTGGGACCCTTATAATTCGAATGTTGGCATGTTTGATATTGTCCCAGAGGTCTCTGAGACTATTGTCAGTCCTTTACATTCTTTTTACTATATTCTGCTCTTCAGAAGTTATTCCACCATTTGATCTTCCAGCTGGCTGATTCATTTTTCTACTAAAGATATTCTGTTATTGATTTCTTCTTGAGTAGTTTTAATTTAAGTAATTGTGTTGTTTGTCTTTGTTTATTCTTTAATTCTTCTAGATCTTTGTTAATTGATTCCTGCATTTTCTCCATTTTGTTTTATAGGTTCTTGATCATCTTTACTATCATTATTCTGAATTCTTTTCCAGGTAGTTTACCTATTTCCTCTTCATTTATTTGGACTTCTTTGTTTCTAGTTTGCTCCTTCATTTGTGTAGGAACATTTACCTTCTTGGGTTTGAGGTCTCCTTTTCCCAGGCATCAAGGTTGAATTCTTTCTTCCTTTTGGTTTCTGCCCTCCTAAGGTTTGCAGACAGATGGAAAAGTGCAACACAGATTAACCAATCTGATCACGTGGACTACAGCCTTGTCTAATTCAATGAAAGTATGAGCCATGCCATGAAGGACCACCCACGACGGATGGGTCATGGTGGAGAGTTCTGAAAAAACATATTAAATAGCAGAGACATTAGTTTGCTAACAAAGGTCTATCTAGTCAAGGCTATGGTTTCTCTAGTAGTTACGTATGGATGCAAGAGTTGAACTGTGAAGAAAGCTGAGTGCCAAAGGATTGATGCTTTTGAACTGTGGTGTTGGAGAAGACTATTGAGAGTCCCTTGGACTTCACAGAATACCAATCAGTCCATCCTAAAGGAAATCAGTCCTAAATATTCATTAGAAGGACTGATGTTGAAGCTCAAACTCCCATACTCTGGCCACCTGATGCAAAGAATTGACTCATTGGAAAAGACCTTGATGCTTTGAAAGACTGAAGGTGGGAGGAGAGGGGGAAAACAGAAGATAAATTGTTGTGAATGGCATCACCGACTCAATGGACATGAGTTTGAGTAAACTTTGGGAGTTGGTGATGGACAGGGAGGCCTGGCATGTTGCAGTATATGGGGTCGCAAAGTGTCAGACACGACTGAGCCTTTGAACTGAACAGCACTGCAAAGGTTGGTCCAGTGATTTGTGTAAGCTTCCAGAGGGTGAGATTTGTGGTGAGTTTTTTTGTTTGTTTGTTTGCTTTTCCTCTGATGGGCAAGGGTGAGTGAAGTGGTAATCCTGTCTGCTGATGATTGTGTTTGTATTTTTGTTTTGTTTGTTGTTTAGATGAGGCCTCCTGCAAAGGGTGCTACTGGTGGTTGAGTGATGCCAGGTCTTGTTCAAGTAGTTACCTTTGTCTGAATTCTCACTATTTGATACTCCCTAGGGTTAGTTCTCTGGTGCTCTAGGGTCTTGGATTCAGTGCTCCCACTCCAAAGGCTCAAGGCCTGATCTCTGTTCACAAATGAAGATTCCATAAGTGGTTTGTTATGGCATGAAGTGAGATTAAAAGAAATATCCAAAAATGAGAAACCAGAGATGAACCCCAGACAAATGGCAGTCACAAAATCAGACAAATAATAATTAAAATAATGGAATATACACATATACATATCCACCCATGAGAAAAGTGAAAACAGACCAACAACAACAAAAAAAGTACAGTTGACTGACCCAGCAAACAAAGTAAATCAAAAAGTATATTTGCTAGTTAAGAGCTAACTAAAGCACAAACTGGAAAACAAAACTAGTCAAGGTGCCAGTTGAGGAATAAAGCAATGAAAACAAAACTAATAAAATGTTGAGAGGAAGGGAAAGAAAGAATAGATATGCAAAGTTAAATAGAGGCAGATGAAGATTTTTATACATTAAAGATTAACTGCAAGGGGAAAAGAACAGTAGGAAAAGCAAACAAATGAATAAATGTGGAAAAAATAATAATAGCTTTGAAAAATTAAAAATTAAAATTAAAAAAATAGAAAAGAAAAAAAAAGAAAAAAGAAAACTTTACAGAAGGCAAAAACCCAACGTAGAGGCTTAATGAGACTTCATAGTGCCAATAAAATTGACAACTACAACAGAGGGCAAAAGAAAAAAAAAAAAATCCAAAAGACTCTACAGAGAAAGTCAAACATAAGAATAACAAATGTTTTTCTTGAGTCACTGCTGTCTGAGTTATTTCCCTCTCTGAGAGTCACAGTGCACCTCACATCCCTAGGATGCCCTCCAACACTGTACTGATCTCTGGACCTGCTGTGGAGGCAGCTCAGATTGTAATCTGGACCTACTCCTGTTTGTTCTTGCCTCCAATGTCACAGCTGTCAGAGCTAGTAGGTTTTCTTTTGTGGAAGCTCTCAGTGACCTTTTAGATATTCCATAGACACAAAGTCTGCCTAGTTGACCGCGTGGATTTAATCTGCAGCTTGTACAGCTGATGGAAAGGTTTTGGGTCTTCCTTAGCCACACTGCCCCTTGGTTTCAATTGTGGTTTTATTTACACCTCTGCATGTAGGTCGTCCACTGGGGTTTGCTCTTGAGGCTTTCCTGGAGGACTTGGGTCTGCCCCTCTGAGGGCCAGGTGTGGAGGTGGTGCAGCTGTGTGGGTCGCAGGGGTTCTGGCAGCACTAGGTACTTAGGGGAGTTGGCGGCTAGGGCAGCAGGAAATATAGTGATCTTAAAGGGTATAGCAACAAGTATTGACCAATATGCTCCAGTATTCTTGCCTGGAGAACCTCCTTCCCTGACAGAGAAGCCTGGCAGGCTACAATCTACAGGGTCGCAAAGAGTTGGACATACCGAAGTGTATGCATAAATATGAGACATTTTTTGCCTTGTGGCAGCTCTGCCCCAGTGAGAGTTGAGCGTGAAGGTGGTGCAGCTGCTTGGCTTGCAGGGACCCTGGTAGCGCCAAGTATGCAGGGACACAGACTGCCTCTGCTGCAGGAGTTATAGCCCTATCAGAGGCCACTTTTGAGCCTCTTGTAGCTGGCAATCGGAAGACCTCTTTGGCCAGTCTTTCTCCATAGCTTTGACCATTCAGGTACATAGAGGGGCCCCCCTGCCTGGGGTCCTACTCTGTAGATCAGTGCATCAGGCACTTAAAGGGGCACCCTTGGTGAGGTCCTGCCCTGTGGTTCAGTGCATCAGGCGTTTGATGGGCCAGCCTCTCTATTGTTCAGCTGCCAATGCTGGCATCTAGGGAGAGAGAGGCTATGGTGATGGTGTTGGATTTGTGATCTTCGAAGAAGAATATTTATCTTCAGGATCAGGGACCAGTCTTGAGCACTCAAGAGCTTTTGTGTAGCAGAGTTTTATTAAAGTATGAAAAGGGACAGAGAAAGCTTCTGATATAGACAATCAGAAGGGGGATGGAGAGTGCCACCCTGCTAGTTTTAGCCAGCTGTTTTATATCTGTTAGAAATCGGATAAGAGAGACACCTCAAGGCTGATGGAGTTTCACCAGGCCCCTCTCCCACAATACAAATTTTGAGATAGGATGATGGCACAAGGTGTGTCATCCCCAAGCCATAAAACAGTTAATATGAATACTGGTTTGTTGAACTACTATCAGCCCAAGGTTTGAGAAAAGAAAAAAAAGTTAGTCTTAGGTGGAATCGTTTTGAAGAAAGGCAAATTCCAAAGCATAATTTCATTAGCATAGCTTAAGAGAAAAACATTTCTATAGAGAGTTTGTTTCCTCCTGCTACTTAAGGGAGAGATAAAATATATCTGGAACTTGAAGCCTATTTCCTCTGTTTGGAGACCCCTAGCCTTCCTGCCTGTTACCCTCTCAATGGCTCCAACCCCTACGCATGACTCAGCAGAATCACCTTGCTTTCATGGCTGCCCAGCTTTCCTCCACAGCCATTTCTCATCACAAACTCCTCCCTCACCTCTCCTCAATCCGTCTCTCCACTGTCAACAGCAGCCCTCACCCTGGGATCGCTCCACCCTCCCCAAACTCCAGCTCCCAGACACTGCACCTTCCAAGGAACCCATGTCCCTGTCCGGAGTATGCATGGCTGTGGCAAGGACTGTCTGATTCTCATTCCAGTTAGGCTGCCACAGATCAGCTGTTTCACTCTCAGCCTTAAATATTTCTCCTCTGACTCAGACAATTGGCCCCATGTGGGGATCAGCCCCCTGACTCAGACAATTGCTCCGATGTGGGGATCAGACCCCTGACTCACACAATTGCCCTGATGTGGGGATCAGACCCCTGCTTCCCCCACCTGCTGAGGGCAGGTCCGATCCTACTAACACTCCTGTTTCCCCTCTAGTTCCTTCTGCGTGGTTCTATATATTCTTTTCCTCTGGTCAGGTACTCCTGTCCACGCTGAGCTGGTGTTCGGCATGCACTTCTGTGTCTGAGGTGTATTCTTGATGTATCCATGGAGAGAGATGTACTNTCCGATCCTACTAACACTCCTGTTTCCCCTCTAGTTCCTTCTGCGTGGTTCTATATATTCTTTTCCTCTGGTCAGGTACTCCTGTCCACGCTGAGCTGGTGTTCGGCATGCACTTCTGTGTCTGAGGTGTATTCTTGATGTATCCATGGAGAGAGATGTACTCCATGTCCACCTACTCCTCTGCCATCTTATTCTCCTCCAGGATCTTTTCTATTCTTATTCATAGATTATCTTCAGCACTCTTAATAAAGAATAAATCCTTTCTTTAATTTGCACTGAACCAGAACAGACTATTGACTTATGAACACTCATAGTTAACATATTACTAGGTGTATTAAACCAGATAATTTATATAAGCATAAATCTTTAACATCGTTTTAAAACAAGATGATTACTATTACACACATAATAATGAACTCTAAAAGAATCATTTTAGGATTTCATCCTGTTACTATATCTGTATCCTTTTATTCTATAACTTTCTTAAAATCCAGGGTCCTGGGCTAGTTTTTACATGTATGCAAGAGTCTGTTCACAAAAAAGCATTTATATTGTTGTACAGATAAAAGTCTTTTGTAAAAAATTTTTCTTAAAAAAATTTTTTTTGAGCCTACTGAAATACTTAGGACACTACTATAAAACAGATGTAAGAAAAGGTGTTTTAGAAGAAAAATATTAGCAATAAAATTAGAGATGATTTATAAGAAACAAAATGATAAAGTCCACTAGAAGGAAGAAGTGAAGTGAAGTGAAAGTCACTCAGTCGTCATGTCTGACTCTGCTACCCCATGGACTTATACAGTCCATGGAATTCCCCATGCCAGAATACTGAAGTGGGTAGCTGTTCCCTTCTCCAGGGGATCTTCCCGATCAACCTAGGGATCAAACCCAGGTCTCCTGCATTGCAGTCATATTGTTTACCATCTGAGCCACCAGGGAGTCCCAGAAGGAAGAGGTGACTTTGAAATCTTGGTTTTGAGAGTGTTAAAATGATTCATAAAAGCAAATGTTCCCTTGGGAAGGGATTATCTTACTTTCTATTTAGTTCAAGCAAGAACATAAGATCTTAAATGCTGGACTGAACCTGATTAGATCCAAGTCTAAGCCAAGTCTAACCCAGAGTCAATTTGTCCAGTCATATACATTGATGTATATTTTCAACTGTAAGATTTAATACAAACATTTCAGTTTGTGTAGATAACTGCAGATACTTTGGATATTGTTTAAGGGTGAGAGCAGCATAAATAAAAGCATAGGTAACTGATGTACCTACTGTATCTACTGAAGATACAGTAGAAGATTATGCTTCATAAGCTAAGGGCTGCCTGGACATACTGAACAGAGAAGTCAAGCAGATGGGAAAAAGTAATCTCAATTTGTTTACAGGAGTGCGTTTGGAATTTAGCAGTAGGCTTTTTGGTAGGTTTCTTTAAGGTAACTGAAAAACAATTTATCCCAAACGTGTTGAGCAAACACTTTTCTGTGAACAATCTGATAAACTGATAAGAAATTGAAATTAAAGCTCTTTGCGGCTTACTGCTATATGATGAACTATAGACTAATAGAATATTTGAAGATACTATATTAGAAAGCAAGTTTGAACATCGAGACTTGCTGCATGATTGTGCAACAGCTGCTGTGAATATTAATAATACTGTCTAATGACTTTTGTTTTCCCATGGCACATTCAGAAATTGTTTTAAATTAATTTTTAAAATGAATGTTCCTCATTGCCTTTTAGCAGTTTTAGCACAGCATTAAGTCAGTTTACCCTGATGGGCTAAGGCCTTTATAAATGCAAATATACAACATTTACACAAAGACCTAATTAAACAGTGTACCTCTTTTTGGGGGTTGTGTTTTAACAGTTAAATCTGTTTTGGGGATTTAATAGTAGGGAGTTTGTTTACTTTGAAAATTGCAATCAGCAACACCGAATTTGGGCTGTAAATATTTGTTGCTTATACTTTCACAAGAATTTTTACTGTGCTTAGTCTCCCAGTACTTTCAAGATGAATTAAACATTGATGCTTTCAGCATTTTGTAATCCTAGATCATGCCAAACTGAAAATGGAAAAGCTTAGGGAAAGTGACTTCTTTTCTGAACCGATCAGTATTTTTCAAATTCATCTGTTTCGGATTTGATAGGTCTAATTTCCCATGTATATCATTTGCTTTTAACATGCCCTTAGGATTTTGTCAGCTACATAAAAATTTGGACCATAATTTAGCTGGCTTTCTCATGCTTCTTCATTAGTTCTCTACACAATAAAAAAGAATTCCTCCAGAAAATAACTAGCTGTCTTTAAAAAGATTTTATGATTCTTTCTTTGATACATGTAGAACATTGCTTATTGTGGAAAATATTTTCTATTACTGTTGAAGACATGAGAGTTCAGTTTCAAAGTTCTTTAACAGTGGATCCAAATAAAAGTTAACACAAATTAAAAGCTAATCACTGTATTTCAATATAAAAAAGAAACTTCTTTTAAATTGTAGAAAGTAAAACAGTACTTGAACATAGTTCAACATGTTGTTTTAAAATAGAGACTTATTTTTAAGTCCTATGTTGATGACCAGGAGGGACTTGCTAGCCATGAAGGACTGATGTCCATTACTGAAGATGACCTTGCTTTGTCTAACCTCTGTATAAATAATGGATTGTTCCATCTACTGTTTGACTATGTTGCATTTTCCTTGGCAACTCGTATTAAAATGTTGTTGTTCAGTCACTAAGTCATATCTGACTCTTTGTGATCCCATGGACTGCTGCACACCGGGCTCATTTGTCCTCTATTATCTCCTGGAGTTTGCTCAAATTCATGTCCATTGAATCAGTGATGCTATTAATATGTCACCATCTCATCCTCTGCTGCCCACTCTTCCTTTTGCCCCAGTCTTTCCCATCATCTATGTCTTTTTCAGTGAACCAGCTCTTTGAATCAGGTGGCCAAAGTATTGGAACTTCAGGTACCTCATCAGTCCTTCCAATGAATATTAAAAGTTGATTTCCTTTAGGATTGACTGGTTTGATCTCTTTGCTGTCCAAGGGACTCTGAAGAGTCTTCTCCAGCACTACCGTTTGAAAACATGTTTTGTTTGGTACTCAGCCTTCTTTAAGGGTCCAACTCTCATATCTGTACATGACTACCAGAAAAATCATAACTTTGACTATATGGACCTTTGTTGGCAAATTGATGTCTCTGCTTTTTAATACACTGTCTAGGTTTGTCACTTTCCTTCCAAAGAGCAAACATCTTTAAATTTCATGGCTGCAGTCACAGTCCATAGTGATTTTGGAGCCCAAGAAAATGTCACTGCTTCCACATTTCCCCCTTCTATTTGCCACGAAGTGATGGTTCCAGATATGCAGATAATACTACTCAAGTGGCTGAAAGTGAAGAGGAACTAAAAAGCCTCTGGATGGGAGTGAAAGAGAAGAGTCAAAAAGCTGGTTTGAAACTCAACATTCAAAAACCTTAGATCATGGCATCCGGCCCTGTAACTTCATGGTAAATAGAAAGGAATATTCATTGGAAGGACTGATGCTGAAGCTGAAGCTCCAATACTCTGACCACCTGATGCAAAGAGCTGACTCACTGGAAAAAATCCTGGTGCTGGGAAAGACTGAAGGCAAAAAGAGAAGGGAGCAGCAGAGAATTAGTTGGTTAGATAGCATCATCAACTCAAAGGGTATGCATTTGAGCCAATTCTGGGAAATAGTGAGGATCCTGGAGTGTTGCAGTCCAAGGTGTTGCAAAGAGTCTAACATGACTTAGTGGCCTCGGGCGCAGGGTGGCTCCTCCCGGCCACTGCCCCTGGCCTCGGACACGGGGTGGCTCCTCCTGGCTGCCGCTCCTGGCCTCGGATGCGGGGTGGCTCCTCTTGGCCGTTCCTAGACTGTCGCAGCCTGACACTCTTGGCCGCTGCCCCTGACCTCGGAAGTAGGGTAACTCCTCTTGGCCACTGCCCTTCGGGCATGGGATCCTCTCAGCTTCTGCCCCTGACCTCAGATGTGGCCAGAACCACCAAAATGCTTAGGTAAANCCTTTTCAAATGAGTCAGCTCTTCACATCAGGTGGCCAATATATTGGAGTTTCAGCTTCAGCATCAGTCCTCAAACATTGAGGACAGATTTCCTTTAGGCTGGACTGGTTGGATCTCATAATATTTTACAAGATGCTTATCAAAGTACACATAATAATTCAAATAAAGAACAATGAAAATCACATTGCATAACTACTCTAACTTGGCATATAAATGATTTAAAAATTCAACATTAAATATAAACACATACCCATAAGACACTCTGCTTTAAAAACTGATTAACATTTTATAGATGAATATTGGGAAAAAATGCAAGAAAATAGGTAGTACAGCTAGAGTTGAATTCACAGATAATAAGTGTAAAATGTGTTTAACTTCTTTTTACTTACATGAATTCTTGAATTTTTCTCTTAATGTATATCACCTTTGAACCACAAAATATTTTCTAAAATAATAAAATATGCAAAGTGACACAACNTGAATATTGGGAAAAAATGCAAGAAAATAGGTAGTACAGCTAGAGTTGAATTCACAGATAATAAGTGTAAAATGTGTTTAACTTCTTTTTACTTACATGAATTCTTGAATTTTTCTCTTAATGTATATCACCTTTGAACCACAAAATATTTTCTAAAATAATAAAATATGCAAAGTGACACAACATGAGTTTTAGAGATCGATTTGGTAATGAACTCCAGGTCTAGTAACGATTTCCTGATTTTGCTGGTACAGAGCATTTTAGAAACATTCACCATCAGTCTGAAAGGTGATTTTTATATTTATATATTTTAAGCAGGATATTAAGCTTAAATCAATTAACTATAAACATTTTAAACTTATAAGTATCATTAAAATTTTATTATTAAAAAAGAGATAAGCTAAAATATTTAAGGTGATATCTCATTACTTTGAACTGCATCAAGTCAAGTGAACTTCTTAGTCTGTGAAGCGTAGTGGCAATCACCATTGATGCTAATTGATTTAAATCTGAATTGCTGGGAACAGCTGGTTTTCTCACCCTTAAATGAAATTGTTAAAGTTGACAAGTTATAGAAAAAAAAAAAAGAAAAGAAAAAAAAAAAATAAAATGACTTAGTGACTGAACAACAAAGGCGAATCATAACTCCCATCTGTTCTTCTAAGAGTTCCTTCGCCTTTCCTAAAAACTGTATATGCTCCCCTAAGAGGCCTCCCCTTTCCCTATTAAGATGTTATTTCAGCCTGAATTCAAAGTTACCTCAGGGAGTCACTCATTTTTCCATGGCTATCTCCTATGTAGATTTTCTCATAAATACATGAGGTATTTATGTTAATGAACTCCTGTTTGTTTTTCTCTTGTTAATATGTCTTTTATTACAAGGATCTCAGCTAAGAACTCAGAAGAGTAGAGGAAAAATTATTTTTCCTCTTCTCTATAGGACAAATTTGATATGAAATTTATTTTTAATTTACGAAGTTCTAGAACCATTTGTTTCATCAGCCAGAGAATTTTTTTTCCAAAAACTGAAATATTGTTTCACCTCCTAACATCAATACTCATAATGCTATTACCATTTATTACAATTTTACAGTGTACTTGGTATTCTGGTAAGCTTCTTTCCTGTCCTCTTCAGAAGGTTTCTCTTGCCCATCTCATAAATTTTAAAAGTATGTAATACTTTCCTAGGCTGTCTTATACTCAGAGAAAATCTCAGAATTTTCAGTTCTTCATAAATTGCTTATTTATATAAGAAACCTACATAGAAGCATATCTAAAGTTGGTATAACTGCTGATAATGAATATTACCTTGTTGCATACACTAAAAAAGATTTAATTTCCAAAGGGATCTGGTTAGAGAACTTTCTTGGCAGTTAAAAGACTTGCTGTTTTTATAGAATTTTATCATAATTCATATGCAAGAAGATTGCCAAAGTGTAAATTATCCACAGTGTTGTGTTGCAAAATAAGCTGCTAGAGAAGCATGATTAGCTAATTGCATCTAATGACTCTGAAAATATAACACCTCCTCCAAACTGGAGGAATTAGGAAAGGATCCTTTTTTTTTTTTTTTTCCCTTCCTACTTGTGCCTTCCATGGTAACTAGGGCTGACTGTTTTCCCAGAAACTTATTCTTTGTTTGCTGAACAAGCTGATACCTGCTGATAAGATGGCTTTACTTTCAAGTGATAAATTAACTTAATTAACTTTAATTGTTTGCAGACAATTTTATACAACTAGAGACTTTTAAGAAATAGAAACATAAAGATTTCATATGGGTGATAAGCATGAGCCTGAGGAGAACAATTTTCCATTAAAAAAAAAATTGGAACTGATAATATTGAAAGTAACAATTAAAGATGGAGTAAGAGAAAAGCTGGTAATTTGCATGACTAGGGATCAGAACTTTGGGTACCAAAGGAAATCAAAGGAAAAATACATAGTTTGCTGTTTCGTATGTGGGTGTAGTTCTGAAAAAGTTTTCACTCAGATAAATTGATATTTCTTTCAAGATACATTTTTTTGATATTTCATTTCCTTTGTTACTAAGCCTGGTTTACACAAGAAATTGAAAGCCCATTAGAAGAGATTTCACAACACTCTGCTGCTAGGTTATGTCCTTCAGTGGGTTTAGTTATAGTCATCCCTTAAAGTCATTGCCTTTCTTTTCCATATATCTAAAATTGTGATTAATAGTGTCAACTTGAAAATGCCAGTATATTTAGACAAACTGCTTTTTATTAAATTTTGTATGAAAATTATGATCTCTTCAAGCTGTTGTGTATGCATTTCTTCTTAAGAGGAGCTACTTTTGTCTTTTGTTTGACTTTTAGTTTGAAAGGGGACTCATACTCTTACAAGTCCTTCTTTCTTCATCACAGTGATTTGCCTGTGGGTAAGCATCTGACCCAAGGAGGGCCAAACAGATTTTCTCATTGTTTTGTGATCAGGTTCTGGAGAACAAATTCTTTCCACTTGTTAAAAAATTGTGAGGGTATTACCAAACCAAACTTGGCGTCTGCTTGCCCACATGCAGTAGGGCCAATTGACTGACATCAGGTTATGGTAAAAGAAAGTGCAGTGCTTATTGCAGGGTGCCAAGCAAGGAAGGGTGGTGGTAGGTTAGTTGCCAAGTCATGTTCAACTCTGCAGCCTCATGGACTTTAACCTGCCAGGCTCCTCTGCCCATGAAATTTCACAGGCAAGCATACTGGAGTGGGTTGCCATTTCCTTCTCCAGGGGATCTTTGTGACTTGGGGATCAAACTCATTTCTTCTGCATTGGCAGGAAGATTCTTTACCACTGAGCCACCTGGGAAGCCCAAGCAAGGAGTACAGGAGGCTAAGGCTCAAAAGACCTGAACTCTGCGATAGATTTCAAGAAAGCACTTTAAAAAAGATTATTTTTAATTGGAGGATGATTGCTTTACAACACTGTGTTGGTTTCTGCCATCTATCAACATGATCAGTCATAGATATATATATGTCACCACTCTCTTGAATGTTCCTCCCACCTGCCACCCTATCCCACTCTTCTATGTTGTCATAGAGCACCTGATTTGAGCTCCCTGCAAAATACAGCAAATTTCCACCAGTGATCTAATTGTACATATGATGTTTCCAAGCTGCTCTTCACTCATCCCACCCTCTCCTTCCCCTTTTGTGTCTATAGCACTTTTAAAGGCAGAGGAGGGGGAGAGTCTCAAGCTGTGTGATCAGTTCGTGCACAGTTCTCTTATTGGTTCATGGTGAGGTAGCAGGGTGATGTCACAGGGATTAGTATCATCAGTCCTCAGGTTCCAGTCTGTCTGGAGGCTATCCGCTCATGATCATCATGCAGTTAACTTCTTCCACCTATTGAAGGTTTTAGTATCGGCGAAACAATGCAGGGATGTGTATTAGACATTGTTATCTATGTCCTTCAAGGAAGAACTAAAGATTCTGTGACTGCTATACAGTTGACTTATCATTTAAGTCATTACAAGTTTTCCTGGCCCAACTGCTATTTTTTTGTTATTACATGTTCACATTCTTTCAATCGCTCATTCTTAAACCAGCCTTTTGTGATTCAGGGGAGACCTGGGAGACTAAAGCTTTTTTACAAACAGGAAGCAGGCAGCAAACATGGGGTAGGGAAGGGGATGGCTGTCCTTGGAAGACCCCATGGGATCCTGCTCAGTTATAAGTGTATCAATTTAGGAGCCACTGGTACTTATATGCATGTGAAGAAAGTCAGTCTGCAGTAGATAATGATGGAACTATCTGAAAGAAAGAGAAAATGAGTTTAGTGAGAAAAAGGAAATATATTGACAATATACATATTACTAATTTTAACTTTTGAAGACAACACCATACTTCTTCCTTCAATTTGATGATTTGAGACAAGCTATTCATTTATTTTTGTCCAATTTAGTTCAATGTGAGTTTCTGTAGCAGGGTCTTGAACAATAGAATGCCTCCTTATTTGACTGTTTATTCCCTCCCATTCATTTAATACATCCTCCCAGTTTGTGCTCTGGTGTGCTTAGTCTCTCAGTCATGTTCAACTCTTTGTGTACCATGGACTGTAGCCTGCCAGGCTCTTTTGTGTATGGGGATTCTCCAGGCAAGAATATTGGAATGGGTAGCCTATCCCTTCTCCTGGAGATCTTCCCAACCCAAGAATCAAACTAGGGTCTCTCACTTTGCAGGCAGATTCTATACCAGCTGAGCTACCAGAGGAGTCCATCTCAGTATAGATACACCCAAATATCCCTTCTCATCCCTTTCAGTAGGGAACTCCTTTTCTGTCATACCAGGACTCTCTTTCCTTCCTTTAATTGATAAGTATCTTTCTTCTAGACTAAATTATTTGGCTTCACATTGTTATTGCTTGTAATAGGCCTCTGCATTTCTGCTTTTATTTTTGCAATTCTTCTAAAACATATTTCCCAAAGTTCCTAGAGAACAGATTCAACATGTGTTTAAAAATAATTTATTTAATGCCTTCTATATTTCAGACTCTTCCTAGTACTAAGTAAACAAGACTAGTAGTGAACAAGACAAAGTTACTCCTATAATGGAGCTTATATTCCAGCAGTGGATATAAGTAATAAATAAATAAACATATTTTATGAAAGAAAAAAAGACAATATTTGAGACAAAATGAAATTTTCACTTGTATAAAGTATAAGGCAATGAAGTCAGAACAAGTTGGCTCCTTCCATATTACAATGATATGGTACTATTTATAGTTCAATATTTTACACAACAGTCAATAAATCTGAGTGGATTTGAGGAAAATAATAATTCCTCTTTCTGATGGGAAGCAAAATGGTTCCATTTTCCTTCTTTTTCTCAGGATATAAGACTTATTGCAGACTCATTCATCCAGTGCTTATCATTAACTAACACTTTAAACATAAAGTCTTTTATATTAACAAATGTCATTGCCAAAGCATAGTACATGATGAATTCCAGGCCAAATTCAGTATTAAGCTTGAAAGTGGTTGTTTCTCAGTCGTGTCTGACTCTTTGAGACCTCATGGACTGTAGCCCACGAGGCTGCTCTGTCCATGGAATTCTCCAGGGTAAGAATGCTGGAGCGGGTTGCCATTCTCTTCTCCAGGGGATCTTTTCAACCTAGGGAAGTATTAAGCTCAGCTGAGGGCAAAGATTCACCTACTTATGTATACTATTAATTTATTATTTTTAGATATTCATGTTATATAACTACACTACTCAACGTGGAAATAATAACTGCTAATGAGGAAAACTCAATTAGTGTCAGGGACCAGACTGTCAGGGGTGGATCTACTTCAGTCTAATGCAGAATGGAGTTTCTGAGGGAGTGACATGAACGAAGTGAAGTTAGTGTGAAGATTAAATAAGGTAGAAGGAACAGCATGTGGAAAGGCATTGAGGAAGGAATTCATCTGGCTGATTAAAGAAGTAAACCTGATGGCTAGACCAGAGGAAATAAGCTTGCGAATGGGAGGGGCGGTAAAGTCAGAGAGAGACCAGGATCAGTCAGTCTGAGTAGCATGTGTAGACACCTTTGGAGAACTTAGAGAGGTTACATGATCTAAATTTTGTTTTAAAGGTCACCAAGGTTGCTCTGTGGAGAACTGTGGGTAGTCAGACCAAGCTTCTTTCCTACAATACCCACAATTAGTGACTGATCAAAAGTGGAGCACAAAGACCAACTCTTTACCACAACTTTACCTTCAGAACTTCTTGCAGGGTCGGCTCTCTTCCCTTGAGACGATATCACGACTGCAGCAGCTTATCTTATACCAGTTCTACACCTTTTCCTCCCTTCTACAGGTTTTGATCCCAAAAGCATGTCCTAAAACACCTCCAGTGGACAGGCATAGAAGGAGAGATACCACCTTTGGTTAACTGTCATTCTCCTCAACCTTCACACATCATTTGATACTGGTGACACCTGCCTTCTCGAAATTGTTTCTAATTTGGCCACTATGAAACTCCACTTTTTATGTTCAGTTCAGTTCAGTCACTCAGTCATGTCTGACTCTTTGCAACCTCATGAATCGCAGCACGCCAAGCCTCCCTGTCCATCACCAGCTCCTGGAGTTCACTCAGACTCACGTCCATCAGGTCAGTGATGCCATCCAGCCATCTCATCCTCTGTCGTCCCCTTCTCCTCCTGCCCCCAGTCCCTCCCAGCATCAGGGTCTTTTCCAGTGAGTCAACTCTTTGCATCAGGTGGCCAAAGTATTGGAGTTTCAGCTTCAACATCAGTCCTTCCAATGAACACCCAGGACTGATCTCCTTTAGGATGGACTGGTTGGATCTCCTTGTAGTCCAAGGGACTCTCAAGAGTCTTCTCCAACTCCACAGTTCAAAAGCATCAATTCTTCAGTGCTCAGCTTTCTTCACAGTTCAACTCTCACATCCATACATGACCACTGGAAAAACTGTAGCCTTGACTAGATGGACCTTTGTTGTCAATTTGCTTTGTCCCAAATCTACAGTCACCTTTCAATACAAAACTTTTTCTACCAGGCCCCTAAATATGGTTATTCCATGTACTCAGTTTTTCGCTCTTCATCTCAGGGCCTCACACACTCCCATTATCCTGCTCTGCGAATTTCAGACCCAGACTGATCCTTGTGTGCTGTAGGTTGAGTTCCTTGGGAGGAAGACTCTGAGATGGGGTACATATCAAGAGGATTTTTAGGGAGGAAGAATGAGAATAAGCTGTAACTAGGAATAAGTCCGGAGAAGGCAATGGCACCCTACTCCAGTACTCTTGCCTGGAAAATCCCATGGACGGAGGAGCCTGGTGGGCTGCAGTCCATGGGGTTGCTAAGAGTCGGGTACGACTGAGTGACTTCACTTTCACTTTTCACTTTCATGCATTGGAGAAGGAAATGGCAACCCACTCCATTATTCTTGCCTGGAGAATCCCAGGGACAGAGGAGCCTAGTGGGCTGCGGTCAATGGGGTCGCATAGAGTTGGACACGACTGAAGCGACTTAGCAGCAGCAGCAGGAATAAGTCATAGCAGAAACACAGTAATTCTTTTTGTAGAGGGCTGTTAATTGGAAAAACAGACAAATGTGCTACCAAGTGTATATTTGTATTTTACCAAGTCTTTTTAAAGGTTATTAATGGCATTCTTGTGAACAGAAAGAGGAAATGAATAAGAGGCAAACATAATTATGTAAATTTATATTTGGATGCCTGTGTCTAAGGATATCAAACCAACATGCTTGAAGGCTGTTTCCTGTTCACTGGCTTTCTTTAAGATTTAAATAAAAGTATCATAGGAATCCTTGTGACATTTTTAGATGGCATGAAACTAGGAAGGTTAGAAAATATTCTGGGTGACAGAATCAGGTTCCATAAAGATCTTGACAGGCTGGAATAATGGATCAAGTCCAGTAAGATAAAGTTTAACTGTGACATATGTTAGGTCTTGTATTTGTATCTTCAAATCAGCTACTTAGTTATAAAATAGACTGTACTTAGTAGCGTGTGTAAAAAGGACCTAAGGTGGTACATCTTGACTCAGACTACATATGACAATCACCTGGGTGGAGTTTTAAGTGTCTCAGTACATAGGATCCACCCTCAGAAATTTATGTTATTTGGTATAGAATAATGCCCAAGCATAAGTTTTTAAAAGCGTTCAAGCTGATTCATACATGTAGCCAAGTTTTATAACCACTAATTTTAGCATGCTAGGAGTTAGCTGGGAGAAAGAAATGGCAACCCACTCCAGTGTTCTTGCCTGAAGAATCCCAGGGACAGGGGAGCCTGGTGGGCTGCCGTCTATGGGGTCGCACAAAGTCGGAGACGACTGAAGCGACTTAGCAGCAGCAGCAGCATGAGTTAGCCGAGTGATATTACTGCCTCCTCTCTGAGAAAGAAAGAGCGGGAGAGGGAGGGAAGGAAGAAGAAAGGAAGAAAAGAAGGAAGAGGAGAGAGGTAAGCAAGAAGGGGAAAGAAGGAAGGGAAAGAAAAGCTAAAAGGAAAAGAAAAGAATGACAGAAAAAGAAATGCTGATGTAATCTAAAGAGAAGGAACGCAGGTCACTATAGGAGCATGGGCTTTAGGGTAAGGTAAACATGTTTTTGTTCCAACTCTACTCTTTCAAGATATGTAGTCTTAATCTCCTTTGACCTGAGTTTTTTTTTTTTCTTTAAGGTGACAATAATAGTACCTACTTCTTAGGGGGTTTTGTGAAAACTGAGTAAGATTTTGCATGTGGGGTGCTTGGCATGAAACTTCAGATATAGTCAACACTCAAAAAAATGTTAGCAGAGGTTGAACTGTAGCAATAGAATTATCAGATTTAGAATGTGGAAACAGGAGCTTGCTCTTCTGTTTCCTAGGCAAAATTTAATGAGGTTTAACTTCTAAACATCAATCTTCAGGAAACATAGACAGCCTGTTTGAGTTCTGGTCATGGATGAACAAATTAAATACATATAAGGAATATTCAAAACTATTGACAGTATTCATCTCGGTACAGACATAATTGCTTCTTAAAGAAAAGTTGCAGTTCTGTCATGACGATCAAATGTTAGATTATTCTGTATAAATCTAAAAAGTAGGATTAAGAAGAATGAGCAGAAACTGATAGAAAAGGAGATTCCAACAGTCAGAGCCTTTTCCTCAAAATGTACTAATGGGCTCATCACAGTTTGGACTGCATGTTGTAGAGGGCTTTTGGTAATCTTTAAATTCAATGATAATCTATGATTAAATATTTCTTTTCTGTCACTTTTTTGCCCCTTTGTCTATTCCAACTCACCTTTCCCAGTGTTTTTCAACTGAGACTTCTTTATAAGTGAAAAGTAAATCATGGATCTCTTTAGCTCAAAATCTATTACAAACTGGTTTAATATAGTCTTCCACCTGGTATTTGAAGTCTTGTAGAACCAAGTTCCAGTCTATTCTAGTTTTATTTACTGCCATTCCCCATTCCATATGTGTATAATTTCTTCCTGAAATTTTTACATGAAACAACCAAACTGTCTTCCAAAGTGGCTGTACCAATTTTCATTCCCAGTAGCAATAAATGAGCTTCTGTTTCTCCACATCCTTGTCAGCATTTGGGGATGTCAGTACTATGGATTTTAGCCATCCTAATAAGTGTGTGGTGGTATCTCATTATTGTTGTAACTAATATTTTCATAGTGATACATGATGTTCAGCATTATTTCATTTGCTTATTTACCGTATTTATATCTTTGGTGACAAGTCTGCTCCGAGCTTTTGGCCATTTTAAAATTAGTTTGTTTGCTTTCTTTTTGCTTAGTTTTAAGGGTTGGTTCTTTATATGTTTTGAATACCAGTCCTTATCAGATAGATTTTGCAAATACTTTCTCTGTAAGCCTGGCTTTTCATCCTTTTAACAGTGTCTTTCACAAAACAGAAGTTTTCAGTTTTAGTGAAATTCAACTTATCAAGTTTTTCTTTCATGGATCATCCTTTTGGTGTTGTATGTAAACCTTAATCAAACCCAAGGTCACTTAGATTTCCTGTGTTATCTTCTAGGAGTTTCGTAGTTTTGCATTTTACCTTTAGGCTGATAGTCTATTTTATGTTAAGTTATTGTGAAAGATGTAAGGCTGTCTCTAGAATCATCTTTCTGTGTAAGGATGTCTGGTTGTTCTGACACCATTTTTTGAAAAGCCAAGCATTTCTTTTCACATCTATCATTTCTTTCTGAGAAAATTCTCTTTTCTCTCACCACTGCACATTTGACAGTTTCCACTGTCCCAAACCCAGAAAACTACCTTCTGTTGATGCTTTATTGGTGTTATGACAGGTTGATATATGATACCAGTGATTTCAACTAGGTTGTTTATTTGGATCAGTTTTATAGGTTGTGTGGAGCTTGATGTCTGACACTCGCATTGCCTCTGGCTACTTGCTCACTAGCTAGTGAAATACTGTAACACCATTTCTATGTGCAGTTGCCAACAAAAGGTTGCGTGACCGTGACTTCAGCAGCAGAGAAAGTGTTGAAATTCTCTGGCTATTGCAACATTAAGATTCAAATCAGGGAGTATACCGAGGAACTGAGACTATAGGTGTCCTTTTAAGAACAGGAGGGTCCTGTCCAGGGGTTTGCAATGGGCATTCAGTGGAATTACTGCATCATAATCAGCCAGTGCTGTGCTGTGCTCAGCTGCTCAGTCGTGTCTGACTCTTTGTGGCCCTGTGGACTATAGCCCACCAGACCTCTGTGTCCATAGAATTTTCCAGGCAAGAATACTGGAGTGGGTTGCCATTCCCTCCAAGATATCTTCCCAGCCGAGGGATCAAACCCGTCTCTTGTGTCTCCTGCATTGGCAGAAGGATTCTGTACCACTGCACCACCTGTGAAGTGAAGTGAAGTCACTCAGATGTGTCCAACTCTTTGTGACCCCATGGACGGTAGCCCACCAGGCTCCTCCATCCATGGGATTCTCCAGGCAAGAGTACTGGAGTGGGTTGCTATTTCCTTCTCCAGGGGATCTTCCCAACCCAGGGATCGAACCCAGGTCTCCTTCATTGCAGGCAGACGCTTTAACCTCGGAGCCACCAGGGAAGCCCAAGTGAAGTGAAGTCACTCAGTCATGTCGGACTCTTTGCGACCCCGTGGACTGTAGCCCACCAGGCTCCTCCATCCATGGGATTACTGCACCACCTGGGAAGCCCCCAAATCAATTAAGATAGCTGTTAAAGTGCTGATTCCTGAACCACATTTGGATCTAGTGAGATCAGAATCTCTGGTCATGGGGCTGTGGGAGGTGATTCTCTTAACTTTTGCTCAGACATCCTCTAAATATCATTTGAACTGAGAAGGAGAGAAGTAACCTTGGTGGAAGGTTCTAATTTTCCCAGAGTACCAGATAAAATGAAGTACCTGTCTTGGCATTCAAATGGCAAAATTCCAAGCTTGTGTGTCTGAGTAAAAGAAATATTTGTGAGTATTTGCGTGTGTTTGTGTGTTGAGGGGAAGGTTACTTTACCAAAATGTCTCATAGGCATTTCACATCTAACTCTTCCAAGATGAGTATGTTATCTTTGTATCAAATATACGCCTATGCAGTTTGCATCTTAGGTAAACACACTGGTGCTCAAACTAGAAACCTGAGGGTAATTCTATAGTTTTCTTTCTTATCTAATCACAAGTTCTGCAGTTGCGTGTATCTCTCCTAATTATTGCTTAAGTATGTCCATCCTCCTTCATTCACACTTCCAGTGCTTTAGTTTAGGCATCTGTCTATTATTTTATGGCCTGTTTTACTGCATTGGCCTCTCAATCCCTTCCTTGTCAACCCACCTTTCATATGGATTATTGTCATAGTGCACTTTATACAGTGCATATCTGCTGGTGTTCTTATCTTGATTGAAATTTTACAATTTGAACCCATCAGCATAAAGAAGTTTCCTCACGGTCAGCTTTGACTATCCTCTTCAGCTTTGTCTTCAATATTCGTCCAGGTTTACACTGTTTCAGCCACACACATGCACACAAATTTACTTATATTTATTTATCTGAATATTTTCATTCATCTTGGGCCAAAGTGTGCATCCTATTTGTTTTATTGGCTGAAGATTTAAATTCCCCATGATGCCTTCTCTGAAAGCCATTTACCCTCCCTGCATTTGACATCACTCTGTGCTCTTAAGATCACCCACACAGCACTTGCCACATTTAATTACATTTGTTTATTTAGTTGTTTTGCTCCTTCATTAAATGGAACTCCAAGAAGACTGACATTTTTTGGTAAAATTTTTCATAATATATATGCTTGTTCCTTGCTGAAGCAAATATTAAGACTTCAGTTTCAGAGAGTGTGGAAGATCCTGAACGTGGGTGGAGGAGGCGGACTCTATATAACTATATAGGAAATAAATGAAAAATTGGAAAATGGAATATTTTAAACAAGCAGATCAACCCAGAGGAAGTAAAGAGGTGTCTTTCAGCCCCAAATAGGAACAGAACAGCAAAAGAAAGCAGAAGTGTTAAGCTGATTTTGTACCTGAACTGGAGGGATAATTAGTTGCTGTAGGGGTTCTTCATATATACAAGTTCTATATTTCAGTTCTCAGAGAGAAGGAATGAGGCTCCAATTCTGTGAGGTAGTAAGAATGAGACCGTTGTTAGTCACAATCTGAGTGGCTGTAAACTTGGTAACAAGTTGAACTAAATAAAATTGTTTGCTGGCCCAGAAAGACAAAGAAAACACTTTGTTTCTTTTTCCTAGATCCCAGGTGAAAAATAACGCCATCCCTAATTATTCAAAATCCCAGACTTAATTTCCTACAGGTTTGGAATGTAGTTTATTTTACATACATTCTTCAAAAACCTCCAAGCTGAAAAATTAATACAAAAATTGATTCCAGGTCAGTAAATACTCCAGAGCCCAACAGAAGCAACCATTAAACACCTGGGAGGGTCATGCTCTCAACCAGGCAGAACAGCCGTCTGACAGATACAGCTCAACTGAGTATAAACCCACAATCCAAAATTCAAGGTCACAAAAATCAGTGATAAAGAGTCAGTAAAGGGCAGGTATAGCAGAGTTAAACCCCCCTAGAAGTATGAAATAAATTTAAGTTGTAAAGATACCAACTGAGAACAATAATAAGACATCATGATAAAAAGAAGAGGAATATTAGAAACACAAGCAAATACTCTTCTAGAAGTAAAGTGTTAGTTGCTCAGTGTGTCTGATTCTTTGCAAAGCGATAGACTATAGCCCTCTAGGCACCTCTGCCCATGGAATTTTCCAGGCAAGAATACTGGAGTGGGTTGCCATTTCTTTCTCCAGGGGATCTTCTTGACTCAGGGGCTGAACCCTGGTCTCCTGCATTGCGGGCAGTTTCTTTACTGTCTGAGCCACCAGGGAAGCCCTTAGAAGTAAAAAAATACTCATTAAAGTAAAATACTCATAAAACAAAACCATAAGCGAGTAGTTGAACAGCAAAACAAATACTCTTCAGGTAAAAATTTAAGAAAATGTGTACAAATCTGAGAAGCTTCTTTTTAAAAATACCTCACTTAAAAATGTACATGAGTACACTGGATAGTAGTATGAAAGAAATTAAGGTGAGGTGTGTGCTATTCAGTTCAGTTCAGTCACCCAGTTGTGTCCAACTCAGCACACCAGGCCTCCCTGTCCATCACAAACTCTCAGAGTCCACCCAACCATTCCATCGAGTCGGTGATGCCATCCAATCATCTCATCCTGTTGGACTCTTCTCCTCCGGCTCTCAATCTTTTCCAGCATCAGGGTCTTCTCCAATGAGTCAGCTCTTCACATCAGGTGGCCAAAGTATCAGAGTTTCAGCCTCAATATCAGTCCTTCCAATGAACACTCAGGACTGATATCCTTTAGGATGGACTGGTTGGATCTCCTTGTAGTCGAAGGGACTCTCAAGAGTCTTCTCCAACACCACAGTTCAAAAGCATCAATTCTTCAGTGCTCAGCTTTCTTCACAGTCCAACTCTCATATCCATACATGACCACTGGAAAAACCATAGCCTTGACTAGATAGACTTTTGTTGGCAAATTAATGTTCTACTTTTTAATATGCTGTCTAGGTTGGTCATAACTTTCCTTCCAAAGAGTAAGCGTCTTTTAATTTCATGGCTGCAATCACCATCTGCAGTGATTTTGGAGCCCCTCAAAATAAAGTCTGACACTGTTTCCACTGTTTCCCCATCTATTTCCCATGAAGTTTTGGGACCAGATGCCATGATCTTCATTTTCTGAATGTTGACCTTTAAGCCAACTTTTTCACTCTCCTCTTTCACTTTCATCAAGAGGCTTTTAAGTTCTTCTTCACTTTCTGCCATAGGCGTGGTGTCATCTGCATATCCGAGGTTACTGATATTTCTCCCTGAAATCTTGATTCCGGCTTGTGCTTCCTCCAGCCAAGTGTTTCTCATGATGTATTCTGCATATAAGGTAAATAAGCAGCATGACAATATACAACCTTGATGTACTCCTTTTCCTATTTGGAACCAGTCTGTTGTTCTACGTCCAGTTCTAACTGTTGCTTCCTGACTTGCATACAGATTTCTCCAGAGGCAGGTCAGATGGTCTGGTATTCCCATCTCTTTCAGAATTTTCCACAGTTTATTGTGATCCACAGAGTCAAAGGCTTTGGCATAGTCAATAAAGCAGAAATAGATGTTTTTCTAGAACTCTCTTGCTTTTTGATGATCCAGCAGACGTTGGCAATTTGATCTCTGGTTCCTCTGCCTTTTCTAAAACCAGCTTGCACATCTGGAAGTTCACAGTTCATGTACTGCTGAAGCCTGGCTTGGAGAATTTTGAGCATTACTTTATTAATGTGTGAGATGAGTGCAATTGTGTGGTAGTTTGAACATTCTTTGGCATTGCCTTTCTTTGAGATTAGAATGAAAACTGACCTTTTCCAGTCCTGTGGCCACTGCTGAATTTTCCAAATTTGCTGACATATTGAATGTAGTACTTTCATAGCTATTCAGCTATTCACAGCTGTTCAGAGATGGTTCTAAACAGGCATTTTGGCTACCTCTTTAAGTATGAGTTCAGTAGGTGAACAGGAGAGCACAACAATTCAGGGGAAAGGGAATGGAATGGGTATGTACCTAGAGGTACAGTGAGTTAAACAGATGGAAAAAGGGAGACATAAGAAACAGGAAAAATAGAACATGGAAGTTCATCATATGTTTAATAGGAATTCTAAAAGTAGAAAATAGTATGAAAAGGAATATTTGAAATGATAATGGTATACCATCAGATATAGGAACTAAAGTCAACTCTATAAAGAGTTGACTTCCCATGTAAAGAAGATACATGGAAATAAATCCACACATAGATACATCTTAGAGAAACTAGAACATCAAAGATAAAGAAAGCTGAAAAGTAACTAGAAGAAAAAGATGACCTACAATGGAACAACAATTAGTCTTGAAGCAGACTTCCTAGCATAGAAATTAGGTGATAGAAGAAATGGAATGTCATTATCAAAGTATAGATAATAAATACTTGTCAGAAGAGAATTTTATATCAAGTTAAAATATTGTTCCTGAGAGAGTGTAAAATAGACATAAACAGAGATGGAAGAAGAGATAGAGCATGCTTATTCCTTTTGTTTAAAGAGTGTTTACTTTTCATTGACCCTCACTGCATGCTTTTCCTTAGAGACAACATAAACTGACTGGAGGTCGAAGAACCTCATGTGTGGCTGTTCTGTGGCAAGCACAGTTCCCTAAGCATTTGGGATGTGCTCTGTTGTGTCTGACTCTTTGTGACGCCATGGGCAGTAGCTCACCACGCCCCTCTGTCCAAAGAATTTTCCAGGCAAGAATACTGGAGAGGGTGTCACTTCCTGCTCCAGGGGCTCTTCTTGGCTCAGGGATTGGATCCGGGTCTCTTTACCAATAGTGTCAACTGGGAAGCCCCAGGCATTTAGGATATATTAGTGAACAAAGCAAATATCCCTGCCAACCTGAAGCTCACATCCTAGTAGGAGGAGACAGGCAATAAAAAACTCCCACGAAAATAAATAAGGGAGAGTATGTTAGAAGATAACAAATGCTATTGGAAAAAGGAGAACAGGATAAAGTTGATGAGGACTGTATGGTAGCGGAGAGTGTATGTTGCAGTATTTACATGGTCAAGGTAGATCTCATTTAAATAAACATTTGAAGTGGCAATAAAGTCAGTAAAATAGTTCCTTGGGAGAGTAGTGCTATATTCAGGGAGAACAGGCAACACATGATCACAGGATCATGACTGGTATCTGCCTGGAATAGTGAGAAGGCAGGCGTGGCTGGGAACAAAAAAGGGGCTGTCACTGAGTTTTGAAAAGAGAAGTGATATGCTATGATTTTTATGTTTAAAATATCACACTGGCTGCCATACTGATGATGAGCTGAAAGGGTCAAGGTAAGATGCAGGAAGGTGGTCGCAGTAATCCAGCCAAGAGATGATGATGGCTTGAGCCAGAGTGAATTCCTGTTACCAATTAAAGTGTCTGTGGTCAGTAGCTAATATGTTGAATAAAGAAATGAATAAATCCTTACAAATAAAGTTTTCTAAGTGTATAGAGATACATATCCTTGACATATTATTAATATTTTTTATATTCAGAGCACTTAAATTATAAATACCAAACAGATACTATGTACTGAAATCTGTCTATCAACAGGATGACATTAAGTTCTTTGAATATGTAGTCTTGAATGGAAGATGAAAGATAAGGCCCCTGTTCTCAGGAGGTTAAAAGTCTAGCTTTAAGGTTAGTATGTAACCACATAAAATGTATGATAAATAGGTCTAAGTCTAGAAAACAGATGACTTAATTTTTAAACATATACTGGACGACATTTATTGAATCTGATTTACCCTGTCTCTTCATCCCCTCATGGTATTCATGAATCTTCCAGAGCATCAAACCTTACGGCTAAGGAGTAAAGGGCATAGTAGAGGCAACTATTCACATGTAATGAATTAAGCAAGCAATTATGTGACGCATGGCCATCAACAGTGTACTTTCATGCCTATGATCTCCTGTGGTGCTCATAAAATTCCTATGAAAAATATTGAATAGACAAAAATTTTAGCCCCAATTTATACAGAGGAGATATTGACATTCATAGAAGAAAATAAATTTTTCACAGCTCACACTACGAGGAATAAATCAGGAAGTGAAACTTAACCCAGATTTCTGGACTATAGAAATTGATTTTCTGCCTCTATTCCACAGCTCTAGTTAGACTTGGTCCTTAAGTCCCAACAAGCTGGACAGTCAGACTTGAGTATCTGAAACAACCAATGTCCACAGAATTTGTTGTCATAGCCACTGTCCTCATCCCCAATAATACACATGCACAAATACACGCGCAGAGGTGTGTCTATAAATTAAGCAAGGCTGTGGCCAAGAGCAAGTCTGTGTGCTATGTACATGAGATTTTATTTTGTGCAATTTTTCTCTCTTTTCCTAAGATATTAGTGAACAACAATTATTACCCTGCAGCTAATAGTAAATTTGCACCATAAATATTATTGCCTGTGGTGGAGCTTTGCTTTATAGTCACTAATTCTCTCCTCAAAACATTAAAAAAAAACTTAATGAAAATTTACTTAAGCTTGTTTGGGCATTATCAATATTGGTTTACCTGAATACATCAATGTTTGCAAAGGCGAATCTGAATGCCACATTTCAGCTATAATCACTGAAATTCTACATTATTTGTGAAAATAAAATGTGAAAGATGTGACCTAGCTTCTCTGCAGAGCTGTTTGTATACCATCAAACTGATAGGCTGATTAGAATAAGAATGCTAATGTATCAAGATTTGGTGAATTAACATCTGTTTATCTTGGGTTTCTCATGATGAGAAACTTGGATTTTTCATCATGAGAAACGCTGGACTGGAAGAAACACAAGCTGGAATCAAGATTGCCAGGAGAAATATAAATAACCTCAGATATGCAGATGACACCACCCTTATGGCAGAAAGTGAAGAGGAACTAAAACGTCTCTTGATGAAAGTGAAAGTGGAGAGTGAAAAAGTTGGCTTAAAGCTCAACATTCAGAAAATGAAGATCATGGTATCCAGTCCCATCACTTCATGGGAAATAGATGGGGAAACAGTGGAAACAGTGTCAGACTTTATTTTTGGGGGCTCCAAAATCACTGCAGATGGTGACTGCAGCCATGAAATTAAATGACGCTTACTCCTTGGAAGAAAAGTTATGAGCAACCTAGATAGCATATTCAAAAGCAGAGACATTACTTTGCCGACTAAGGTCCGTCTAGTCAAGGCTATGGTGTTTCCAGTGGTCATGTATGGATGTGAGAGTTGGACTGTGAAGAAGGCTGAGTGCCAAATAATTGATGCTTTTGAACTGTGTTGTTGGAGAAGACTCTTGAGAGTCCCTTGGACTGCAAGGAGATCCAACCAGTCCATTCTGAAGGAGATCAGCCCTGGGATTTCTTTGGAAGGAATGATGCTAAAGCTGAAACTCCAGTACTTTGGCCACCTTACGTGAAGAGTTGACTCATTGGAAAAGACTCTGATGCTGGGAGAGATTGGGGGCAGGAGGAGAAGGGGATGACAGAGGATGAGATGGCTGGATGGCATCACTGACTCGATGGATGCGAGTCTGAGTGAACTCTGGGAGTTGGTGATGGACAGGGAGGCCTGGCATGCTGCAATTCATGGGGTCACAAAGAGTCAGACACGACTGAGTGACTGAACTGAGCTAACTTGGGGTTGTCCATATTAGTTTTAGAAAGTCTTGGGGAAAGACTTGGAACTAACTTATTTTTGCAAATAAGTTTTCCTTAACATAAATTTGTTTTCCACCTTCAAAAGAAAATTAACAGGAGAATTAAAATTATCCTATGGTGTGAAAACTCTAAAACCTATATTTGCTTACTCTGAAAGGCAAAATAATACTCAGAATTATAGATACATATGTAATATTTATCTGACATTGCCACTCAACTGTGTTTGTGACTTTCTATTATATAAAATTCTATTAATGCAGATAAAAAATAGACTTCCTTAGGGATATATTTTCTAATCCCCACCTGCCAGCTTGGTCCTTTATGAATCATTCACTCAAAATACTTATTTTAATGTCTAATTTAATATTCCTTAGTGTGATTACTTGGTTAATGGCTGTCTAAACTATAAATTAAGTGAGAAATTATATATTTTGTCACTATTATATACCAGCACAAAAAAATAGTAGCTGGCATAAAGTAGTTTCTTAACAAGCTATTGATAAATGAATGACTGAGTGAATTAGACGCATACAGAGAACTCATATGATAGTTATATATATATGTGTATATATTTATGATTAAAATAATATTTTTTCTTCTCTATCTCAATATGCTAAGTTAAGTTTTTGAAATCTCATACTTTTACCATGCTATTTTGGCATTTTTAAAAAATTGGGCCCAAGTACTGCTTTCTTTCACCGCAAGTTTTCCCTCTTCAATGCCTCTTTAATAGACCTTCAGATTTTGTAGCATCCAGAATACAACAGAGCTTTAGGTAGGAAAGAGCTGTCAGGATTGAGCTTCTTTATGAAACTTTAAATTCTCCCAAGCAAGCCACTGTAGTGGAACATATAGAGCCCTAGAAGCAAGGCTTTCTGTATGTTGTGTGCTTTAGTGTACTCAGTTCAAAATATCAGCTAACTAGAGAGTGGAATAGAATAAGTCACTAATAAATTTGTCAGAGGAGAACCAAATGAATACCAAAACAGCAAGTATTGAACTGAAAGCTGATCAGCACCCAAAAGTTCAGCAAAACAGGATGAAGCTTAACTATACATTCTGCTTGTGGGTAAACATAGAATACAAATAGATTTAACTCCCCTGAAAATGAGTTAAGAGAAGGAGAATCAGAAGAAGTGGAGAAAGGAGTGGGAAGAGGGGGAGGACCAGGAGAAGGAGGAGAGGGAGGAGGAAAGAATATATGTATGTGTGTAGATATGTTTGCACACATGCAATTTATAGCTGAAATGCAATATCATTGAACCAGAAAAAGGGGAAAATCTTGTTTAAGAATAAGTAATGCACAACTCTAAAATTTTTATGATGAAATACAAAGGCAGTTTCAGAGAATATATTGTTATTATCCACTCTATGCAGCAAAGGCATTATTCCATCTATGAAACAGGAGAAAGTCATGAAGGTTAAAATAATGCAGAAATAAAAATACCATAGGGTTAAATTGAGAAATGAATCACCCAAGGATGGATTTTTGAAAACTAAAAGTGTAGTAGCAAAGTGAAAACCCACAGTGATGACCCTAAGGAGAGAACTGTCATTCTGAAAGAGCAGAGTTTTAGAGTCCAAACTTGAGAGTCTCTTAGACGCAGTAGAAAAAGTCAGAGAAAAAACAATGGCAAAGAATGTGATCAGTATGGAAGAAAAAGCTTTTTGATTTGTTTCTTTAAGTAACTGTATAATTGAGAAGAACAATAAAACTGAAGAGAGAAAATGATAATACCTAATATTGAAGAAAAGAGTTATAAACTGAAAAAGATCTGACTGTCCAGATTGAAAATTCACCCTGCTCTAGGCAAAAATCAATGAAAAGAGAGCCACAAATTAGATGTGTCTGACAATATTTGAATTTTAAAGGTATAGAACAAAGCCTATATATTCCTGAGTGAAAATATTACTGAGGAAAAAAGTTAGATTTTTATCAGACGTTCTATCCTTAAGGTTCCAGAATCTAATGGAACATTTATACAGTTTGTTATATTAATTTTACCCAGTTAATGTGTCTTTCATATGAATGCAACAGACATTATCAGACATGCAGAAACACATAAAATATGCAAGCTCTTTAAAAAGTTATTTGCAGATATACTCAAGCTGAATGAGAGCTGGATCTTAAAGTGGAAGAATAGGAATAGGTATTGGAGTTTCTTTTAATTCCTTAACATGTGAAGTAAACTCAAACGATGAATATGTTGAATGTCATATTTTTAAAAAATGGTTAGATAATAGTTTGATAGATTTACGAAATTATAAAGGACATCTTTTTTTCTAAAACTATATATAATATATATTTGTTTATATATATATTTATATGGTTCAATTACTAAGTTGTGTCAGACTCTTTGTGACCCCATGGACTGCAGCAGGCTCAAATTCATAGCTAATAATAACTGCCCTCCATTCTTCCCCAGTAGCATATTGGGCACTTTCCAGACTGGGAGGCTTACTTTCTGATGTCATATATTTTTGCCTTTTCATACTGTTCATGGGATTCTTGCAGCAAGAATACTGGAGTGGTTTGCCATTTTCTCCTCCAGTGGACCATATTTTGTCAGAACTCTTCAGTAGGACCTGTCAGTTTTGGGTGCCCCTGCATTGCATGGCTTATAGCTTTATGAGTTATGCAAGCCCCTTCACCACGACAAGGCTGTGATACATGAAGAAGGTATCTATCTATCTATCTATAGATATATGCCATAAAAATGTGAAATGACATAAAAATGATCAATGAAGAAATGAAATAAAGTAGGTGAGAATCTGATCATTCATGGCCTTATCAGACATGGTAATAAATTTGGCCTAAGATGTTAAAGAGAAGAAAATATAGAGAAGAAAAGTAAAGCAAAGACAATAAAATAAATGAGAAAAGATAGATGTGGTAGTTTAGTCATTAAATTGTGTCTGACTTTTGCAACCCCATGACTGTAGCCTGCTAGGTTTCTTTGTCCATGGGATTCTCCAGGCAAGAATACTAGAGTGGGTTGCCATTTCCTTCTTCAGGGGATATTCCTGACCCAGGAATTGAACCCAGGTATCCTGCATTACTGGCAGATTCTTTACCAACTGAGCTACAAGGCAAGCTTCAATAGATAAAAGTTATCAAAATATAAATGAATTTACTATTTAATATGAATTAAATAGTATTTGAATTAAAACAATAAGCTTCAATCTCATAATACTTTTGAAAGAGTCATATAAAACAAATTACACATAAAGATTAACCATTAAAAATAGGTAAAAATATATTAAGTAAATACAAGAGCACTACCAAATAAAAAAGCATGAGGGATTTCAATAATAGACTGAATATGATTCAAGAAAACAAAATAAAATATGGTAAAAGGCTTCATTTATATTGGCATAGATGTCACAAAAAGATAGAATAATTGTATAAACCTTTTGTCCAGAAATGACCAAGCATCAAAAATATAAAGCAAAATATCATAGAATTAATACAAAAAAATGGTGATTGCAGCCATGAAATTAAAAGACGCCTACTCCTTGGAAGGAAAGTTATAACCAACCTAGATAGCATATTAAAAGGCAGAGACATTACTTTGCCAACAAAGGTCTGTCTAGTTAAGGCTATGGTTTTTCTAGTGGTCATGTATGGATGTGAGACTTGGACTGTGAAGAAAGCTGAGCACCGAATAATTGATGCTTTTGAACTGTGATATTAGAGAAGACTCTTGAGAGTCCCTTGGAGTGCTAGGAGATCCAACCAGTCCATTCTAAAGAAGATCAGTCGTGGGTGTTCTTTGGAAGGACTGATGCTAAAGCTGAAACTCCAATACTTTGGCCACTTCATGCGAAGAGCTGACTCAGTGGAAAAGACTTTGAAGCTGGGAGGGATTGGGGGCAGGAGGAGAAGGGGACGACAGAGGATGAGATGGCTGGATGGCATCACCGACTCGATGGACATGAATTTGGGTGAACTCTAGGAGTTGGTGATGGACAGGGAGGACTGGCGTGCTGCAGTTCATGGGGTTGCAAAGAGTTGGACACGACTGAATGACTGAAATGAACTGAATATAAAAAAAATAATTATAGTGGGAAACATTGACATATCTCTCTGTATTTTTGTCATTTAAAGTGGATAAAAATGATATAGAATCTGGACAATGTAGTTAATAAGGTTGAATAAATAAATTAATATCAAAATTCATAAACAACCATCAGAGACAAGGCTTTTTTATGTCTACCATTAAAAACTTATTGTACTCCAGGATACTTACATGACTAGAAGAAAATAAGCAAGGAAAGAATAGGGAGATACTGTTAGAGAGACAGGCAAGAATTTGTCATTCATTGAGTTATAGATCAGAGTAAGGAACTTGAGTTTGTATGTATGTGCAATGGAAGACAAAAAAATGGTTTTAAACAGAGGTTTGAAACAAGCTTACCTATTTTTTATAGTTACTGCATGATAATGTATTAAAAAGGATGAGAAGTAGGCCAAGTGAGAGAGAGGAATAACTTGGGTTTACGTGTTAGTGGCACTGTTGAGAAGTCGTCTGATTCTTAAAATATTTGAAGGTAGTAACAACCAGATTGGGTGTGAAATGTAAAGAACAGATAGAATCAAATATATCTCCAAAGACTCTGGCAATGGCCACTCACTGAATGGTGTTGCCATTTAATGAGAGGTGAATTTCCAAAACTGAGCATATTTTGTTAATGGGGAATGGAAGCATGGGGAATAAAAGGACCAAGTTTAGATATAACAAATTTGATATACATCTTAGACTTCCAAGAGCAAATGCTAAGTAGGGAGTTAAGACTGCCAGTAGAGTTCAGGAGAAAGTTTGTTTAAGGAATTTAAGAATTATCAGCATATACATGATACTTAAAACCACAAGAATGGATGAGCTTAGCAAGTGTTAGTGTTAGTCACTCAGTTGTGTCCAACTTTTTGTGACCCCATGAACTGTAGCCTGCCAGACTCCTATGCCCATTGGAATTCTCCAGACAAGAATACTGGAGTGAGTTGCTATTCCCTTCTCCAGGGAATCTTCCTGACCCAGGGATCGAACCCTGGTCCCTGCATTGCAGGCAGATTTTTACCATCTGAGTTATCATCTAGCAAAAGAAGAAAAATAGATATAATTACAAGTCTTGGAATACTCCAGCATGAAGTCTAAGAAGAGGATGAGACATCTAGAAAAGAAGGTTTACAAGATGTCAATAAAGCAAAGAGAAAATTAAAAGAAAATATTTTTGTCATTCAAACTGATTTAAAAACATGTATATCATACTTCAAGAAGGAGGAACTGTCAAATATGTAAACGTTGCTGAGAGTTAAGATAAGCATGAAGAATTGACCATTGGATTTAGCAATGTATGTGTCATTAATAATCTTGACATAAGCAAGTTTGTTTGGATTTTAGGATGAAAGATTAACTGGGACAGATGTAATGGGAAAGAGAGAATATGGCATTAAGCATGCAAAACACTTTTGAGAATGTTAAGTAGTGTGATGTAAGTTGAAGTGGGTATGGAATCATAGACAGCATTTTCTGTTTAAAGGCATTATAATATATTTGTAAGCTTATGGGAATGATCCATAGAGGGGAAAAAATCTCTGATGAAATAAAGAGGACAGTATTTTCAAGAGAGAATTTCCAAGTAAATAAGATGAGATTGTGTCTAGTGCACAAATAAAAGATCTTAATGGAGTAATAACTGTCTATTCTTCGTATCAATACAAGGAGCG
The DNA here is from genome assembly GCA_006410615.1 of Neotragus moschatus. NCBI lineage: Eukaryota > Metazoa > Chordata > Mammalia > Artiodactyla > Bovidae > Neotragus > Neotragus moschatus. The sequence continues at coordinate 344,750 of SJYA01001484.1, read as the reverse complement.
ATTTCAGAGTAATATGGGGACACATGAAGATAAGTTTGGCAGAGGAAAAATGTAAATATTTTCTTCTGATAGCTTTCCCCCCAACCCCTGCCCATGAGGCAAGTAATTAGGGCATTGAAAAGGGTAAGAAGTAGAAAGTAAAACAAGATTACAATTGATCAGTTGATGTAAATGTTCTGACCAAAGGTTCATGAGAATCTTACCCTGTATTTTTCCTAGTGCAGTGATTCAATAGTCACTAATGCAGCATTCATGATGATTTTATAGAACAAAACTACCATGAATAACACGAATCAACTGTGTTTTATATTAACCAATGTGTTCTTTGGATATTAAGACTATATAAAAACAAAAACAGTTCTAAATATGCTGCTGCTGCTGCTAAGTCGCTTCAGTCGTGTCCGACTCTGTGCGACCCCAGAGACGGCAGCCCAGCAGGCTCCCCCATCTCTGGGATTCTCCAGGCAAGAACACTGGAGTGGGTTGCCATTTCCTTCTCCAATGCATGAAAGTGAAAAGTGAAAGTGAAGTCGCTTAGTTGTGTCTGACACTCAGCGACCCCATGAACTGCAGCCTACCAGGCTCTTGCATCCATGAGATTTTCCAGGCAAGAGTACTGGAGTGGGGTGCCATTGCCTTCTCCGGTTCTAAATATAGAAGCACCCAATAAACACAGTACACATTAGTTCTTCTTTAGGAGTCTACTAGATATGAATTTTGTCAGTTTAATCCAAGTAAGAAATGACTGGGAAAAGATAAACAAGTCACTAATGGTGAAGTCCATGCTGCCAGATGGTGGAGTCGAAGGATATGCGCTCATCTTCTCCTTTGAGAAGTCCAAAATTACGACTCACTGTTGAACAACCATCGACAGGAGAATGTTGGGTCTCACCAAAGAAATATACCCCATGTCCAAGGGCAAAGGAGAAGCCCCAGCGAGATGGTAGGAGGGGTGAAATCGTGTTTAGAATCAAGCTGCATGCGCGCCAGAAATGCTCAGAGGGCTCAAACAAACCTTGTGTGCACCAGGACCCTGAGACCCCACAGAGGCTGAGCCAGAACTGTGTTTGACTATCTCCTGTGGAGGTACGGGTCAGCAGTAGACTGCTGCAGGGGCAGGAGCTCTGGGTGCAATAGACCTAGGTGTGACATAAGCCCTCTTGGAGGAGGTTGCCATTAACCCCACCATAGAGTTGCCAGAATTTACACAGGACTGGGGAAACATACTCTAGGAGGGTACATACAAAACCTTGTGGGCATCAGGACCCAGGAGAAAGGAGCAGAGACCCCATAAGAGACTGCCCTAGACTTGCCTGTGAGTGTCCAGGAGTCTCCAGCAGAGGCATGGGTTGGCAGTGGCCAGCTGCAGGGTCGGGGACCCTGAGGGTGGCAGTGCCTGCATGGAAATTTTTGAAGGAAGTTGCCATGATCTTCATTACCTCCAACATAGTTTGGCTTCAGGTCAAACAATAGGGAGGGAATACACCTGCACTCAACAACAGAAAATTGGATTAAAGATATACTGAGCATGGCTCTGTCCATCAGAACAAGACCCAGTTTCCTCCTCAGTCAGTATCTCCCATCAGGTAGCTTCCATACTCCTCTTATCCTTCTCCATCAGAGGGCAGACAGAATTAAAACCACAATCACAGAAAACTAAACAGTCCATTCACATGAAACACAGTCTTGTCTAACTCAGTGAAATTATGAGCCATGCCATGTACGGCCACCCAAGACAGACGGGTCATGGTGGAGGGTTCTGACAAAACGCGATCCACTGAAGAAGGGAATGGCAAACCACTTCAGTATTCTTGCCTTGAGAACCCCATGAGCAGAATGAAAAGGCAAAAAGATAGGACCTTGAAAGATGAACTTCCTAGGTCGGTAGGTGCCCAATATGCTACTGGAGATTAGTGGAGAAATAAGTCCAGAAAAAATGAAGAGATGGAGCCAAAGCAAAAACAACACCCAGTTGTGGATGTAATAGGTGATGGAAGGAAAGTCCAGTGCTGTAAAGAGCAATATTACATAGGAACCTGGAATGTTAGATCCATGAATCAAGCAAGGTAAGCGGTCAAACAGGAGACGGCAACACTGAACATCGACATTTTAGGAATCAGTGAACTAAAATGGACTGGAACAGGTGAATTTAACACAGATGACCATTATATCTACTACTGTGGGCAGGAATCCCTTAGAAGAAATGGAGTAGCCATAATAGTCAACAAATGAGTCTGAAATGCAGTACTTGGATGAAGTCTCAAAATGACAGAATGATCTCTGTTCATTTCAAAGGCAAATCATTCAATATCAAAGTAAACCAAGTCTATGCCCCAAACAGCAACTTTGAAGAAGCTAAAGTTGAATAGTTCTATCAAGACCTACATGACCTTCTAGAACTAACACCCAGAAAAGACATCATTTTCATTATAGGGGACTGGAATGCAAAAGTAGAAAGTCAAGAGATACTTGGAATAACAGGCAAATTTGGCCTTGGAGTACAAAACGAAGCAGGTCAGAGTCTAACAGAGTTCTGCCAAGAGAATGCACTGATTATAGCAAACACCCTCTTCCAACAACACAAAAGACTCTACACATGGACCTCACTAGAAGGTCGATACTCAAATCAGATTGATTATATTCTTTGCCGTCAAAGAGGGAGAAGCTCTATACAGACAGCAAAAACAAGACTAGGAGCTGGCTATGGCTCAGATCATGAACGCCTTATTGCCAAATTCAGACTGAAATTGAAGAAAGTAGGGAAAACCACTAGACCATTCAGTTCAGTTCAGTTCAATTCAGTTCAGTTCAGTCACTCAGTCATGTCCAACTCTTTGCGATCCCATGAATCGCAGCACGCCAGGCTTCCCTGTCCATCACCAATTCCCAGAGTTCACTCAGACTCACGTCCATCGAGGCGGTGATGCCATCCAGCCATCTCATCCTCTGTCATCCCCTTCTCCTCCTGTACCCAATCCCTCCTAGCACCAGAGTCTTTTCCAGTGAGTCAACTCTTCGCATGAGGTGGCCAAAGTACTGGAGTTTCAGCTTTAGCATCATTCCTTCCAAAGAAATCCCAGTGTTGATATCTTTCAGAATGGATGGGTTGGACCTACTTGCAGTCCAAGTGACTCTCAAGAGTCTTCTCCAACACCACAGTTCAAAAGCATCAATTCTTCGGTGCTCAGCTTTCTCTATAGTCCAACTCTCACATCCATACATGACCAC
>SJYA01001484.1:241290-341107 GCA_006410615.1 Neotragus moschatus | reverse complement strand
TCACCATCTGCAGTGATTTTGAAGCCCCACAAAATAAAGTCTGACACTGTTTCCACTGTTTCCCCATCTATTTGCCATAAAGTGATGGGACCAGATGCCATGATCTTAGTTCCTGAATGTTGAGCTTTAAGCCAACTTTTTCACTCTCCACTTTCACTTTCATCAGGAAGCTTTTTAGTTCCTCTTCACTTTCAGCCATAGGGTGGTGTCATCTGCGTATCTGAGGTTATTGATATTTCTCCCAGCAATCTTGATTATAGCTTGTGTCTCTTCCAGCCCAGCGTTTCTCATGATGTACTCTGCCTAGAAGTTAAATAAGCAGGGTGACAATATACAGCCTTGATGTACTCCTTTTCCTATTTGGAACCAGTCTGTTGTTCCATGTCCACTTCTAACTGTTGCTTCCTGACCTGCATACAGATTTCTCAAGAGGCAGGTCAGGTGGTCTGGTATTCCCATCTCTTTCAGAATTTTCCAAAGTTTATTGTGATCCACACAGTCAAAGGCTTTGGGATAGTCAATAAAGCAGAAATAGATGTTTTTCTGGAACTCTGTTGATTTTTCCATGATCCAGCTGCTGCTGCTGCTGCTGCTAAGTCGCGTCAGTTGTGTCCAACTCTGTGCGACCCCATAGACGGAAGCCCACCAGGCTTCTCTGTCCCTGGAATTCTCTGAGCAAGAACACTGGAGTGGGTTGCCATTTCCTTTTCCAATGCATGAAAGTGAAAAGTGAAAGAAAAGTCGCTCAGTCATGTCCGACTCTTAGCAACCCCATGGACTGTAGCCTAAGAGGGTCTTCCATCCATGGGATTTCCCAGGCAAGAGTACTGGAGTGGGGTGCCATTGCCTTCTCCGTCAATGATCCAGTGGCTGTTGACAGTTTGATCTCTGGTTCCTCTGCCTTTTCTAAAACCAGCTTGAACATCTGGAAGTTCACAGTTCACATATTGCTGAAGCCTGGCTTGGAGAATTTTGAGCATTATTTTACTAGCGTGTGAGATGAGTGCAATTGTGTGGTAGCTTGAGTATTCTTTGGCATTCCTTATATTTATACAGTGGAAGTGACAAATAGATTCAAGGGATTAGATCTGATAAATAGAGTGCCTGAAGAACTATGGACAGAGGTTCATGACATCGTATGGGAGGCAGGGATCAAGATTATGCCCAAGAATAAGAAATGCAAAAAGGCAAAATGGTTGTCCAATGAGGCCTGACAAATAACTGAGAAAAGAAAAGATATGAAAGGCAAAGGAGAAATGGAATGATATACCTATTTGAATGCACAGTTCCAAAGAATAGCAAGGAGAAAGAAAGGTTTCCTCCGTAATCAATGCAAAGAAATAAAGGGAAACAATAGAATGGAAAAGACTAGAGATCTCTTCAAAAAAATTTGACATACCAAAGGAACATTTCATGCAAAGATGGGCTCAATAAAGGACAGAAATGGTATGGACCTAACAGAAGATATTAAGAAGAGGTGGCAAGAAAACACAGAAGAACTATACAAAATAGATCTTCATGACCCAGATAACCACCATGGTATGATCACTCACGTAGAGCCAGACATCCTGGATTGTGAAGTCAAGGGGGCCTTAGGAAGCATCACTACAAATAAAGCTAGTGGAGGTGATGAAATTCCAGCTGAGCTATTTCAGATCCTAAAGATGATGCTGTTATAGTGCTGTACTCAATGTGCCAGCAAATTTGGAAAACTCAGCAGTGGCCACAGGACTGGAAAGGGTCAGTTTTCATTCCAATCCCAAAGAAAGGCAATGCCAAAGAAAGTCCAAACTACTGCACCATTGCATTCATCTCATATGCTAGCAAAGTAATGCTCAAAATTCTCCAAATCAAGCTTCAACAGTACTTGAACCATGAACTTCCGTTCAAGCTGGATTTAGAAAAGACAGAGGAATCAAATATCATATTTCCAACATCTGTTGGATCNAAAGAAAGTCCAAACTACTGCACCATTGCATTCATCTCATATGCTAGCAAAGTAATGCTCAAAATTCTCCAAATCAAGCTTCAACAGTACTTGAACCATGAATTTCTGTTCAAGCTGGATTTAGAAAAGACAGAGGAATCAAATATCATATTTCCAACATCTGTTGGATCATTGAAAATGTAAAGGAATTCCAGAAAAACATCTAGTTCTGCTTTATTGACTGCGCCAAAACCTTTGACTGTGTGGATCACAATAAACTGTGAAAAATTCTTAAAGAGATGGGAATACCAGACCACCTGACATGCCTCCTGAGAAACCTGTATGCAGGTAAAGAAGCAACAGTTAGAACTGGACATGGAACAACAGTCTGGTTCCAAATTGGGAAAGGATTACTTCAAGGCTGTATGTTGTCACCCTGCTTATTTAACTTATATGCAGAGTACATTATAAGAAACGCTCAGCTGGATGAAATCAAGCTGGAGTCAAGATTGCTGGGAGAAATATCAATAATCTCAGTTATGCATATGACACCACCCTTGTGGCAGAAAGCAAAGAACCAAAGAGCCTCTTGATGAAAGTGAAAGAGTAGAGTGAAAAAATTGTCTTAAAGCTCAACATTCAGTAAACTATGATCATGGTATCACGGGCCCATCACTTCATGGCAAGTCAATGGGGAAACGATGGAAACAATGACAGACTTTATGTTTTTGCGATCTAAAATCACCACAGATGGTGATTGCAGCTATGAAATTAAAAGAGACTTTATGACCAATCTAGACAGCATATTAAAAAGCAGAGACATTAGTTTGGCAACAACAGTCCATCTAGTCAAAGCTCTGGTTCCTCCAGTAGTCATGTAAGGATGAGAGAGTTGTACTATAAGGAAAGCTGAGTGCTGAAGAACTGATGCTTTTGCACAGTGGAGTTGAAGATTCTTGAGAGTCCCTTGAACTACAAGGAGATCCAACCAGTCCATCCTAAAGGAAATTAGTCCTGAATATTCATTGGAAGGACAGATGCTGAAGCTGAAACTCCAATCTTTGGGCACGTGATGCGAAGAAATGACTCATTTGAATTCACCCTGCTTCTGGGAAAGATTGAAGGAGGGAGGAAAAGGGGACGACAGAGGATGTGATCATTTGATGGGATCACTGACATGATCACCTGCATTTGAGTAAGCTCTGGGAGTTGGTGGTGGACAGGGAAGCCTGGCATCCTGTAGTCCATGTGGTTGCAAAGAGTCGGACATGACTGAGTGACTGAACTGAACTGATTGGTGAATATTTACTATATTACATATAGTTTTAAGATCAAAACAAAAGTGGGATGAGGTTGGAATCATCATGTGTCAATGTATGTTATGACAGAAAAAAACAACGAAAGTAAAAGAATGGGGAGAGAAGTGAAAAGAAGAGTTGCAAAAGAAGTTCATGTATTGTTATCTAGGTAAGAGATGAGAGATTAAAAGATATCATTAAAATTGACACAGAGCAAAAGGATGAATAACAAAATAGAGGGCTATGGACATAAAGATAGAATATAGGAACAGAAACATAAATCTATATGACAGGGTTGAAACCAGTCATGTCAATCATACCAAAAAATTATTAATGGAGTTAACCCATCTATTGAAATAACTGCAGAGAATGTCTGAATAGTGTGTTGTATCAAAATACAGCTAAAATAATACATCATAAGGACTGAACAAAAGAATGGACAAAGATATACTAGGCAAAATAAACCATATGAGAGGGGTTGCAATTCTAATATCAAGGTAGAATTCAAACTAAACAGCATTAAAGTTAATATAAATGGCACTTTCTAATGCTAGTAGCTACTGTTCACATTGAAGATATAATAGCTATTAATATCCATGTACCAAATAGCACATCAACTTACTTTATAAAAGAGAAACTACAAGAGTTGCAATGATGAATTTGCAGAAACACATTACCAATAAAAGAATTTCATACACTATTTTCAGTACAAGGCAAATTTATATATATATATGTATGAATCCTAAATGATATTACAAATTTGGAGTCACGTGGGATCTTATCAGCATATCAGTTGTGAGTTTCTAAGGTTATGTATGCTGCTTTAATGTGTTGAATTAAGTTTAGTTTTTATAGGTACTGTGTCTGTGTGTGTATGTATGATTTTCAATTGATTTGTCTAGCCCTTGTAATAATAGGAAATATCTATCAGTTGTCAAAATAAAGTAATAAATCTGCATGTTGACTTTTGTTTCAAATAATTAAATTATTAATCATAATTCATTCTACTAAGAAATCCTAGTTCTCAGCATAAAATTTCTCATGGGAAAGGCTGAGGTAAGCATATCAATTGGTTTTAAGAAAAAAGAGTGGCCAATTTAGATCCACATTGCACTTGAAGATATCGACACACACAATTGTAATAGCTCCTCAAAGGTCCTCTGTCTGTACAACCTTGAATCATGCTGTGCACTGATCCAAAATGACATTTCAAAGTCTTTTGCTCCATCAGTACCCTTCTCCCTATCACGTCTGATGCTTACTAGAAATATTGTCAGACGTTCTGAGAACTATCTATATCAGCCAGTCAGATAAATGCAGAATCAGGTAATTCAAATTGTGTACATGCTGAACAAAAGATAATCCATTTGGGGAATGGGATGAGGGTAAAATGGTCCCTCCAGTTCTGAAAAGATCCATAACAGCAAATTCTACATTTTCCCATCAGATAAAATAATGTATTAAACATTGATGAAACCTCTTTCCTAGGCACATAAAAAATTCTTCATGGCAGTGTTTTAGACAACATTACCTTCATAGAGTCCTCTAAAATATAAAAACTGGGCAAGATCTTAACATATGAATTGTTATTCTTCTCCATAGTCCCACTCATGACCTGTCTTTCAACAATGCAGTAGGTCACCAAACCTCCTCTACCCTTAACCAAGTCGTATGTGTTTGTGTTACTTAGTACCCTTCTGTTTTCTTCTTTGTTCTGTAATCTCCCTCCACCTTTGGCTATTTTTTTCTTTTACATTCTTTGTTTTATCTCTTTCCCCTTGAAGGTGACTGTCTCTGATCCTGTCTGTCTGTTTCCCCCTTATCCCCTTTATCGATCTCTGGGAATGTGCTAAGTATTTGTTCTGTGCTCATTTAGTTCCTTTTGCCTGGGTGCCTTTATCCACTACCTTTTTTTTTTTTTGACGTAAATTCTGAAAATCTCTCAGATCCCATCTTCTTGCTAAAGCAAAGGCAGCTTATAATTATCTCTTCTCCTTTTGCCCTCCTAATGTACTCATTGTCTATTTTTTTATGTACATTTTATTTTGTTTCTTATTGTTTTAAATCTGTACATTTTCTGTCCCCAGAGAAATGGAGCAATTTTCTATTTAATCTCAAAAATTTGTTTATTTATTTGCTTAGTAAACAATTTTAATATCATAATGTTCAGTGCCATAAATGAAATATATCTATGATAATTAATCATTTGGCATAATTTTAATAGAGTACAAGACATCATTGATCTCTGACTTGAGGGGAAAAGACCGCTAAGTAATTTTAAAAGCAACTTGTAATGACAAGCTTGTCTCTAATGTGTTTCTAATGTTTGAGAACTCTTGTATCTCTAGGGGGAAAAATTAACCAGGCAATTCATGAAAGATTAAAATACTTTCTTATTTCCTTATTTTTCTCCTGATGGATGTATTTATTCCTTGTGTACTAAGCTTTCTCAGCATTAAGGCCTAAGGTTAGACGGTTGGGAAGTTAGATGTAAGATGGCCACTCGCACTGAGCATACAACCACATCCTATGGGATAATATTTCAATATTCCAGTGTAGCCTCCAGAGGCACTGAAATGAAATCTTCAATATGCTAGTCAATCTTTCAGTAAGACCAGGTGTTTTTTAAAAAATTTTTAATTAAACTTTTTATTTTGAGATAATTGTAAATTCAGATACAGTTATTAAAAATTAATACAGTTAGATCCTCTGTACAGTTTTCCAAAGTTCCCCGAAGAGTAACCTCTGGCAAAGCCACAGTGCACTATCACAGCCAGGATATTGATATACTTCACCAATCTTTTTTATATTTCCCCAGTTTTACTTTTTGCATAGGTATGTTTAGTTCTATGCAATTTTATTACATATGTAGGGTCATGTATCTATCACCATAATCAAAGTACCAAACAACACACACCAGTATAAGGGTCCCAGATATTGACCTTTTATAGTCATGTGTCCACTTATTTTTCCTAACACTTAAGCTAGTACCGACCCTATCCCCTAGCAACCATTTTTTTTTCCATTTCTATTATTTTAAGACCAGGTGTTTTGGGTGATGAAAAATGTGTCAGTGAATTTATCAGTTAATTTTCTCACTTTTCTATTTTCCTGTAAAACAAATTATACTGTTGGGAGAATATAACCATGAATGAGCTTAAAATAAATTAATGATCATGCTGCAAGAATGTCAGCATGGAAGACCATCTGTATTCAGAATAGGTATATTTCAGTGATGAAACATTACCACCGCTTCCATAATTGACTATTCCGTGGTAGTGGTAGTGAATAACAAGGTCTACATAACTTCCATACTAGTGAACTGAGCTTTTTGTTCATGAGCCATAGGGAAACGCTGGAGTAACTGCTGAAAGATGTTGATCAGCATCTGCAAAATGAACCATCTTATCCATTGGGTTATTGAGAACCTCATTTTTAGTGATGATCTATTGTTGAGCCTATTGCTAGCACATAAATATCCTTAAATAATGATCACAGTCTAAGAATGCCATCCACTAATTTTTCCCCAGAACCAATCTTGCTGACTTATTGTTTCCATACTTAAACATCTGGCCAAATTATTAGCAGACCAAGATCCCTGGAGATTAAACCATTCTTGGTACCACTATGGTTCTACAAAAATATTATACCTATTAAGTCAGTCAAACCCTGCCTAACACATACNTTAAATAATGATCACAGTCTAAGAATGCCATCCACTAATTTTTCCCCAGAACCAATCTTGCTGACTTATTGTTTCCATACTTAAACATCTGGCCAAATTATTAGCAGACCAAGATCCCTGGAGATTAAACCATTCTTGGTACCACTATGGTTCTACAAAAATATTATACCTATTAAGTCATTCAAACCCTACCTAACACATACCCACATACATACAGCAATTTGTGATACAATTGATAGTATTGTAAGGTCATTGCTGGGATATTACAAAATGATATGTCAGTTACTCCACTGTTTCCCTATTGTGTTGCTCTAATGTAAGCTGCTTATTCTCTTCAGACGAGAGGGGAAATGAGTAGAAGCTGCTTATTTCTGCCCCAAGTTGAGATTGCTTTTCCTGCTGACCTGTTTATATATTATATATTAGATTCTGTGATATCTGGGATGCTACTTCGTGACCATGATTTTAACTGCCACAACTAAATAGAGTTAAAAAAANTTGTGATTGTTAAAGTAGTAGAAATTTTCAGATGGGCACATTTTCTGTAGTTCTTACACAAATTTTTCTTAAACTTGGGCAAAGATTGGAAAGATTCCTCGTTCACAGACCTACTAACATTTGTATGAGTGGTTACCATAAACAGATTTTTCATCAGTTTTCCACATTGTCCTACATTGTTTAAAGGGAATTAAAATGCTTAGATTTTAAATTTCTTGACTAATCATTTCTATCATCCCCTGAATATAGTTCATGTGGTTTAACAAATTGCTGACATCTTTAGTTATTGCGTTTTATTGACTAAAAGACTTTTTACAACTTGAATTTTCTGTGAATGTAAAAAGTTTGTTTCTAAAACCCACTTGAAAACTTGTCAAGCCAGAGACACTCTTATTAGAGACCCTTAATCTGATTCACACATGGGAGAGTAATTGTTTAATTAATTAGTTAACTTGTTAATGTTGTTCATTCAGAGGAAGATTTCTCAAATTCTTGAATTGTTGCAATACTTAAATACTTTGAATATTTTCATTTCAAACAATAAGCCCTTACTGAATATTTTTATGTGCTTATTACCGTGTGAGACTGGGGAGTTGGGAGGAGTGGAAGGCATAAAGCTGGTGCAGCTGCTAAGTCGCTTCAGTCGTGTCCGATTCTGTGTGACCACATAGACGGCAGCCCACCAGGCTCCCCGTCCCTGGGATGAGACTGGGGAGTTGGGAGGAGTGGAAGGCATAAGGCAGCAGGAGTTATATGGAGAAATAGGGGTGTGATGGCATATATCATGAGTTGATCTTGGATTTTAGCATTACTCTTGATTTGAATTCTGTTTCTGCTAGCTCCTGACTCTGTTGTGGGACTACAAGCAACTTATTTATCATAAATTTTAATAAAAAGCTTAATAAAATCTGACTTTCAAATTAGTAGTGGACATAGTGCATGTGAGTGTCTGGCATGTGGTTATGAGAAGGATACAAATGTTCTAAAATTGAATTATGCTGATGGTTGCACAATTCTGTAAATTCACTAAGAATCATTGAGTTGCTCACTTAAAACCAGAGAATTTATGGTATACAAATTGCATCTCAATAAACTGTTTGAAAAAACTAAGTGGAAGGGAATCCATATGGCATATATCATGCTTACTATTAAAATGAATGAGTGAACTATTAGGCATTGGCAGACTGGAATTGTATTTGTTCAAAGGAATAGTCATGCAGAGCACCAACACAGAACTTCTTTTCACCACTTTTCTTAAACAAGTACTCTCCAGCAGGGTATAAGTATACAAATGTGTGTTTACACCTTACACTGCCTTAGTATGGCTGTCATTCTGGCTATCAGAAGTTTGCATGTAGGCCATATTTTTCTTTAGTAATAGAACTGAGTGAGTTATCCTTTAATTGAGGAGAAATTCATTACAGATTCTGCTTTAATTGTCACAGAGGTGACTTTGTTCCATATATAGCTTTCCAGGGAGTTCAAGTACCCAAGAATGAAGATAAGCCAATAATGGATGAGTTTGCTAAACTGAGTTGTTATTTAAAGACAACTGTAGTTTTCTCAGAGCCATTACCATTCTTAAAATTCAATAGGAAAAAAAGATAAGTGGGGAATAAAGAATACAGTGATACCCAAGAGTTTATGGATTTGTTGGTTACTGCTATGCTATGCTATGCTANTTTCTTTAGTAATAGAACTGAGTGAGTTATCCTTTAATTGAGGAGAAATTCATTACAGATTCTGCTTTAATTGTCACAGAGGTGACTTTGTTCCATATATAGCTTTCCAGGGAGTTCAAGTACCCAAGAATGAAGATAAGCCAATAATGGATGAGTTTGCTAAACTGAGTTGTTATTTAAAGACAACTGTAGTTTTCTCAGAGCCATTACCATTCTTAAAATTCAATAGGAAAAAAAGATAAGTGGGGAATAAAGAATACAGTGATACCCAAGAGTTTATGGATTTGTTGGTTACTGCTATGCTATGCTATGCTATGCTAAGTCACTTCAGTCGTGTCCAACTCTGTGTGACCCCAGAGACGGCAGCCCACCAGGCTCCCCCATCCCTGGGATTCTCCAGGCAAGAACACTGGAGTGGGTTGCCATTTCCTTCTCCAATGCATGAAAGGGAAAAGTGAAAGTGAAGTCTCTCAGTCTTGACTCTTCGCGACCCCATGGACTGCAGCCTACCAGGCTCCTCCATACTGCTAGTTAATATTAATCTTCAAAACATGCTATCACAGTTGACTGGCATACATTCCAAATTTTACACATGACAATTGCCATCATTTTGCCCAAAATGTATTTGAGAGAGAACAAAAAATCTGTATTTTTACTTTGGGTTAAATTGTGGATTCTGATAACTGTTTTGATGCTGAAGGTCAAATGTGGTCCTGACTAACCCCATTTGTCTTCCCCACCTGCCTGTCTGCGTGTTATACTTTCTCACATGGCATGGAATCCCCTCCACTAAAATTATTTTATGAATTCATCAACACAATATGATCATTATATCAGCAAAATTCTTTGAAAAATGCATGTATGTTATGTTAGTGGTACAGTTCTCTAGCCTTTGTCACTTAGTGTGTTTCCATGTACTGGTTTAAAGAAAAACAGGCAGTTGTTATCTTGAAAGTTATATATATTGTAGTCTTGGGAGGTAAATGTTTTCTTGAGTAGGGGAGTTTCTAGGCAACAGTACTGGGGAAAAAAAGGATGACCAGTGCTGGTGGAATTCCTCTGTGCAGACTATGGTACTAAAGAAAATTCTAGAAAGAGAAGTAGGATTCTAGAATGAGGAGAATATTTGTGAGTCTGTGCTAGATTATTAGAAATATTATTGCAAAATATGTGAGTGATGTTGAAGTAGATATGCTTTATTGTGAAAAATAATGTAAGTCAAGGTTATAAAACAGCAACAATCGATATCAATCTCAGAAGAAATGAAAATTTGAGTAGTTTTTCTCCTAATTTAAATAGAAACAATTTATTAGTCTTGAAGGAATTAGAATTGAGCTCATTAAAAAATATCTATGCTGATGATTTAATAAAATTATCTCAAAGAACATGGACTTATGAAACAACTGAATCTGCATAAAAAATAAACTTTTCAACTTAATTACATAAATATATTACTTAAGAACCCCATTAAAATGGTCAGCTTACAATAATACTTAGTATATTTTTGCATGTTACTAATCCTTGGTAAAAAGCAGAAACTATTATGAAAGTAAAAGTGGAGAATGAAAAAGTTGGCTTAAAGCTCAACATTCAGAAAACTAAGATCATGGCATCTGGTCCCATCATTTTATGGCAAATAGATGGGGAAACAGTGGAAACAGTGTCAGACTTTATTTTGGGGGGCTCCAAAATCACTGCAGATGGTGATTGCAGCCATGAAATTAAAAGACACTTACTCCTTGGAAGAAAAGTTATGACCAACCTAGATAGCATATTCAAAAGCAGAGACATTGCTTTCCTGACTAAAGTCCATGTAGTCAAGGCTATGGTTTTTCCAGGGGTCATGTATGGATGTGAGAATTGGACTGTGAAGAAGGCTGAGTGCCGAAGAATTGATGCTTTTGAACTGTGGTGCTGAAGACTCTTGAGGGTCCCTTGGACTGCAAGGAGATCCAACCAGTCCATTCTGAAGGAGATCAGCCCTGGGATTTCTTTGGAAGGAATGATGCTAAAGCTGAAACTCCAGTACTTTGGCCACCTCATGCGAAGAGTTGACTCACTGGAAAAGACTCTGATGCTGGGAGGGACTGGGGGCAGGAGGAAAAGGGGACGACAGAGGATGAGATGACTGGATGGCATCACTGACTCGATGGACATGAGTCTGGGTGAACTCCGGGAGGCCTGGCGTGGTGCGATTCATGGGGTCACAAAGAGTCGGACATGACTGAGTGACTGAACTGAACTGAACTGGATTGTATTAAAAGTCAGATGTTCTCCAAGTGTCCTGCAAAGTTTCTCTTATACTAGAGTCTGCTGATTGATTAATAATATATGTCCTAAATTTTTTCAGTGAAAAATCATGTATATATTTTTTTGTTTTATATAGTAGAATTATATGGTCTTAATTTATTACTCTAATAATCAAGCCAATTTTCTTTTGTGGGAATATATTGATTCTCTTCAGAATTATTTCCACATCTAAAATATGCTCACCTTCCATGTATTGAGACTATAAAGAAGGCTTCCAAACTGTCACAGGAGAAGTTTTCTTCCACATATCAGTTCATAGTTTCTTCTAAACTGACAACATTGAGACACAGTACTTCAATTACTTGTCAAATAATCCAATTATGAATTAACTACTATCCTACAGTTGTCAAGGGCTGTTTTAAAATACTTAACAAATATTACTCTTGATTGCTCAAGTTATGCTTTTTAATTTTTATATTTTGCCCAACAGTTACATCGTACTAATGATATATCAGATATTTTTTTAAGCATAATCATTACCCTATACAAAGGAAAATGAAAACACTTATGTAGCACTCAAGTTCATAAATGATTAAACTAGTCTAGTTCAAGTGCATGTGCGATTAACCTCAATCTTAAAATACATTAAGTATGATCATCAGTAAACAGTATATTTACTATAATATACATCTCTATTGATATAGGTTTATATTCACAGAAAATGGCCTTTATAGAAAAATGCTTTATGTGTTATCTACTTTTATGGACAGTTGACATACAGAATGTACATGTGAATGATGTTTCCATGTATTTTGCAAAACCATATCTGGAAAAATCATTCAGCTTTTATCAGCTGACATAAATTTTGGCATAAATAAAAATTTTGAATTTTGTAAAATTTTGGCATGAATCTGTTAAATAGTTGCTCAAGAAATATTAGTGGAAGCTTAGGCTGCTAGGTATAGACATATATGACTTAATATAAAAGTCCTCACTCTTTGTACTTGAGGGCTCTTTTAAAATGTTTGTCATGCTTGGGCCAATCTTTCCATAAGGAAAGATTTACTTACAAATATCAACAGATGTAAAGACAAAGTCCCCGCAAGGGAAAGAGATTGAGAAATATTGGATTCAGTAAAGTTCAGAGGTTTGCTTTTTTCCTTTACTCTTTTCCACTAATTTTTTAATGAAAGGATCTCTCATAGCCTTATATGTGTAGCAATGTTGGGCTTTCAAAAGAGTGATACATTATGCAGTATATCCCAAACTACCCTTTGACCAAAGAACCCTTTTTATCTGTGTGTATGTATGTGCACACATGTGTCTGTCTGTGTCTTCTAGGAGGGATAATTGATATTTTAATAATCAACAAAACTCATTTGGTGCTCGTTCGCTTTGGTAGTGTCCAGCTCTTTGCAATCCTGTGGACAGTAGACCTCCAGCCTCCTTTGTCCAGGGGATTTGCCAGGTAAGAATACTGGAGAAGGTTGCTGTGCCCTTCTCTAGAGGATCTTCCTGATGGAGGGATCAACCCTGTGTCTCTTATGTCTCCTGCATTGGAGGGCAGGTTCTTTGCCACTAGTGCCACCTAGGAAGCCCAAACAAAACTCATTAGCCATTTATAACTTAAACTCCATAGGAAAGCAGATTAGGTAATTTTTAAAAAGTTTCTTTTGTTGATACTAATCATTGAAAAAATACAGATATTTTTGGCAGTTTTTCAAGTAGATGTAGGCTAAAATATGAACACATGGAATGGTATTGTAGTAGCTCACAATATATGACAAAGACTCACTCCTTGACCAAACTTTAGTCAGGTTCCTTTGAGCTTTCATCTCTGCTAGGTCTCAGTCTTGGCTCCATCCTTCTTTGACCTGCCTAGGCCAGTTTTAGCAAGATCCTGAGAAGATAGTTTACCTGTAATTCTCCCACTCTTTTTATATAGTCTCCCTTGATATCTGATCAAGTTCCTCATCCCCCACACTTAATACCTATGTTCTTGGTCTCTTTTTAGCAAGAATCCTGTTAGGTCATTTTAGCAAGAATTTTCCTATATTTGATAACTTATCTTTAGCAATTTTCCATTCATGGACTCCCTTCTCTGTTCATTGGCTATAAATCCCCTGCTGTCTTGGCTATATTGAGTCGAACTCCATCTCTTTCCCCTATTGCAATATCCATCTTGAAATTGTCTTTAGTTAAGTCTTCCTTTACCTTTTCTGTCCTTTATTGTGCCCATCTTTGCATGGAGTTTTCCTTTCATACCTGCAGTTTTTCTGAAGAGATCTCTAGTCCTTCCCCTTCTGTTGTTTTCCTCTGTTTCTTTGCATTGTTTGTTGAAGAAGGCCTTCTTGTTTCTCCTTGTTATTCTCTGGAGCTCTGCATTCAGTTGGATATGCTTTTCCCCTTTTTTCCTTGCTATTCACTTCTTTTTTATTCTCAGCTACTTTTAAAGCCTCATTAGGCAACCACTTTGTCTTCTTACATTTCTTTTTCTTTGGTACGCTTTTGTTCACTGCCTCCTGTACAATATTATGAACCTCTACCCATAGCTCTTCAGGTACTTTGTTCACCAGCTCGAATTCCTTAAATCTATTCATTACCTCACTGTATAATCATCAGTCAGTTCAGTCTCTCAGTCCTGTCTGACTCTTTGCAGCCCCATGGACTGCAGTGTGCCAGGCTTCCCTGTCCACCAACTTCCAGAGCTTGCTCAAACACATGTCCATTGAGTCGGTGATGCCATCCAACTATCTCGTCTTCTGTCGTACACTGCTCTNACTTTGTTCACCAGCTCGAATTCCTTAAATCTATTCATTACCTCACTGTATAATCATCAGTCAGTTCAGTCCCTCAGTCCTGTCTGACTCTTTGCAACCCCATGGACTGCAGTGTGCCAGGCTTCCCTGTCCACCAACTCCCAGAGCTTGCCCAAACACATGTCCATTGAGTCGGTGATGCCATCCAACCATCTCGTCTTCTGTCGTACACGTCTCCNATGGCCTTTATAGAAAAATGCTTTATGTGTTATCTACTTTTATGGACAGTTGACATACAGAATGTACATGTGAATGATGTTTCCATGTATTTTGCAAAACCATATCTGGAAAAATCATTCAGCTTTTATCAGCTGACATAAATTTTGGCATAAATAAAAATTTTGAATTTTGTAAAATTTTGGCGTGAATCTGTTAAATAGTTGCTCAAGAAATATTAGTGGAAGCTTAGGCTGCTAGGTATAGACATATATGACTTAATATAAAAGTCCTCACTCTTTGTACTTGAGGGCTCTTTTAAAATGTTTGTCATGCTTGGGCCAATCTTTCCATAAGGAAAGATTTACTTACAAATATCAACAGATGTAAAGACAAAGTCCCCGCAAGGGAAAGAGATTGAGAAATATTGGATTCAGTAAAGTTCAGAGGTTTGCTTTTTTCCTTTACTCTTTTCCACTAATTTTTTAATGAAAGGATCTCTCATAGCCTTATATGTGTAGCAATGTTGGGCTTTCAAAAGAGTGATACATTATGAGGTATATCCCAAACTACCCTTTGACCAAAGAACCCTTTTTATCTGTGTGTATGTATGTGCACACATGTGTCTGTCTGTGTCTTCTAGGAGGGATAATTGATATTTTAATAATCAACAAAACTCATTTGGTGCTCGTTCGCTTTGGTAGTGTCCAGCTCTTTGCAATCCTGTGGACAGTAGACCTCCAGCCTCCTTTGTCCAGGGGATTTGCCAGGTAAGAATACTGGAGAAGGTTGCTGTGCCCTTCTCTAGAGGATCTTCCTGATGGAGGGATCAACCCTGTGTCTCTTATGTCTCCTGCATTGGAGGGCAGGTTCTTTGCCACTAGTGCCACCTAGGAAGCCCAAACAAAACTCATTAGCCATTTATAACTTAAACTCCATAGGAAAGCAGATTAGGTAATTTTTAAAAAGTTTCTTTTGTTGATACTAATCATTGAAAAAATACAGATATTTTTGGCAGTTTTTCAAGTAGATGTAGGCTAAAATATGAACACATGGAATGGTATTGTAGTAGCTCACAATATATGACAAAGACTCACTCCTTGACCAAACTTTAGTCAGGTTCCTTTGAGCTTTCATCTCTGCTAGGTCTCAGTCTTGGCTCCATCCTTCTTTGACCTGCCTAGGCCAGTTTTAGCAAGATCCTGAGAAGATAGTTTACCTGTAATTCTCCCACTCTTTTTATATAGTCTCCCTTGATATCTGATCAAGTTCCTCATCCCCCACACTTAATACCTATGTTCTTCCTCTCTTTTTAGCAAGAATCCTGTTAGGTCATTTTAGCAAGAATTTTCCTATATTTGATAACTTATCTTTAGCAATTTTCCATTCATGGACTCCCTTCTCTGTTCATTGGCTATAAATCCCCTGCTGTCTTGGCTATATTGAGTCGAACTCCATCTCTTTCCCCTATTGCAATATCCATCTTGAAATTGTCTTTAGTTAAGTCTTCCTTTACCTTTTCTGTCCTTTATTGTGCCCATCTTTGCATGGAGTTTTCCTTTCATACCTGCAGTTTTTCTGAAGAGATCTCTAGTCCTTCCCCTTCTGTTGTTTTCCTCTGTTTCTTTGCATTGTTTGTTGAAGAAGGCCTTCTTGTTTCTCCTTGTTATTCTCTGGAGCTCTGCATTCAGTTGGATATGCTTTTCCCCTTTTTTCCTTGCTATTCACTTCTTTTTTATTCTCAGCTACTTTTAAAGCCTCATTAGGCAACCACTTTGTCTTCTTACATTTCTTTTTCTTTGGTACGCTTTTGTTCACTGCCTCCTGTACAATATTATGAACCTCTACCCATAGCTCTTCAGGTACTTTGTTCACCAGCTCGAATTCCTTAAATCTATTCATTACCTCACTGTATAATCATCAGTCAGTTCAGTCTCTCAGTCCTGTCTGACTCTTTGCAGCCCCATGGACTGCAGTGTGCCAGGCTTCCCTGTCCACCAACTTCCAGAGCTTGCTCAAACACATGTCCATTGAGTCGGTGATGCCATCCAACTATCTCGTCTTCTGTCGTACACTGCTCTTCTTGCCTTCAATCATTCCCAGAATCAGGGTGTTTTCTAAGAAGTCAGCTCTTCACATCAGGTGACCAAAACATTGGAGCTTCAGTTTCAGTATTAGTCTTTTCAGTGATTTCCTTTAGGATTGGCTGGTTTGATCTCCTTGTAGTCCAAAGGACTCTCAAGAGTCTTTTCCAACATCAGAGTTCAAAAGCATCAATTCTTCAGAGCTCAGCTTTCTTTATAGCCCAACTCTCACATTCATACATGACTACTGGAAAAACCATAGCTTTGACTAGTGGACCTTTGTTGGTAAAGTAATGTCTCTGCTTTTTAATATGCTGTCTAGATTTGTCATAGCTTTGCTTTCAAGGAGCAATAGGGGATTTGATTTAGGTCATACATGACTGGTCTAGTGGTTTCCCTGATTTCTTTAGTTTAAGCCTGAATTTTGCTATATGGAGCTGATGATCTGAGCCATAGCCAGGTCTTGTTTTTGCTGACTGTATAGAACTTCTCCATCTTTGGCTACAAAGAATGTAATCAATCTGATTTGGTATTGACCATTTGGTGATGTCCATATGTTTACTATGACCAATGCATTCTCTTGGCAGAATTCTATTAGCCTCTGCCCTGCTTTATTTTGTATTCCAAGGCCAAACTTGTCTGTAACCCCAGGTATCTCTTGACTTTCTACTTTTGCATTCCAATCTCCTCTGATGACTAGGACATCTTTTTTTGGTGTCCATTCTAGGAAGTCTTGTGAGTTTTCATAGAACTGATCAACTTCAACTTCTTTGGCATTAGTGCTTGGGGTGTATACTTGGATTACTTTGAGCTCTCATTCGTCTCTAGGTCCTATATTCAGCACCTTTTATTGTTCAATCACTAAATAATGTCTGACTCTTTGTGACCCCATGACTGCAGCACACCAGGCTTCCCTGTCCTTCACTATCTCTCAGAGTTTGCTCAAAACTCATGTCCTTGTGTCAATGATGCTATCCAAACATCTCACTCTCTGTTGCCCTCTTCTCTTTCTGCCCTCACATTTCCCAGCATCAGGGTCTTTTCCATTGAGTTGGCTCTTCACATCAGGTAGTCAAAGTACTGGAGCTCAGCATCAGTCCTTCCAATGTATAGTCAGTGTTGATTTCCTTTAGGATTGACTGGTTTGATCTCCTTGCTGTCCAAGGGACTCTCAGGAATCTTTTCCAACACCACAGTTCAAAAGCATCAATTCTTTGGTGCTCAACCGTTCTTTATGATCCAACTTTCTATGTGTATACTCTCAAGCAAAAGTCACAACAATATTATATAATAAGTACCATTATTATCATCTCCATTTTGTTACACAGCGACAGTGAGCAGTTTCCAATGTCTTTATCCAATACCAGGAGGAGCATGATTCTAGAGAACTTAACGGAATGGTTGTTTCAAGTCAAACAATAAGAAGTGAATTTGCAGAACCTGGAATTTGAGAGGAAATTTGACACAGTAGTAATGAGACCTTGGCAGTATGTATATGTTTGGTTATTTTCCCCCTTAAGAGACATATGACAGTCTGCTAAAACCAAGTGAAAAGCAGGCTCTTTGAATTGAATACATATATTCAAATGATGAGATTCTTGTTTTTCATTATAAAAGCACACACTTATTACTGTTTCATGTAGGGAAAAATTACAAAGTCCATTACAATACAGTAAGAAACTTTAGTGAATTTGTGAGAAGGAAGCAAGGGAATTTGAGAGAACAGGTGGTGTTTCCACATCTTTTTAATTCTGTTTATAAGAATAGATGCTATAGTGGGTAAACAACTGTATAGGTATAATTGAAGCAAATGATTTAATTTTTTAAATGAGCTGATGAAATAAAAATGAAAAGTGCTGTTATAGAATGAAAATGAAATTTCTGAAAGAAGATTTGGTGGACTGATTAATTAAATAATTTAATCAAGTTAACTTTTTAAGAAAGGAGAGATAAAATTCTAGCTGAAACTACAAAACTGTGTATTCAAAATACATATACATGTATGTATGTGTGTGTATATATATATATGTGTATACACACACATATAGATATTTGATTCCCCATTTCCAAACTCATCAACTCACCCCAGNTTAAGAAAGGAGAGATAAAATTCTAGCTGAAACTACAAAACTGTGTATTCAAAATACATATACATGTATGTATGTGTGTGTATATATATATATGTGTATACACACACATATAGATATTTGATTCCCCATTTCCAAACTCATCAACTCACCCCAGATCTTGTTAGTCACTCATGAAGATTCACTCCACCATAGGTTCTGGGATTAAGCCTTCACCTAGTTAGATGGAAAGAAATAAGTTCTGGACCAGTAGCTCCAAACTTCTAAATTAACTTGATTTGCCTTATACAATCTCTCCTTTTATCCCAATTCCAAAGTGGGCCCTTCCTTATCAAATCTTGTACCCCATTTTCAGTATTTAGATTAGTTTTGCTTTCTTATACCATAACCATTTCCTAAACTCCAGTTTCTATTTCCAGTGGTCAGTCTTTCTGTGGATACCTTTGCCTACTCTAAAGACAAATACAAAATAAAAATAAGAGGCTTAATTCTCCCAGAATAAACAAGGGAAGAGATTTCCTTTCATGCCCTTTACTAATAACATTTGCATTATATTTTTAAAAATTATAAGTTCTTTCTTTGGGTCTTTGAAATGTTTGCAGATCTTTTAAAAATTAAAAAGCTGGTTCAGAAAGGTCTTTCTGATGGATTTGGAAGCCATATCTTTGAAATATAAACTTCAAGGGAGATAGACGCCCCCCCCATCCCCCTGCTCGTTTTGTAAGGAATCTGCCTTCTACAGACACTTGGCTCAAAGTTGCAAAATACCTACTTTCTGTCATAAATATAGGGGCAGTGTATTTTTTCTTGTTTAAAATCAATTAACACAGTTAATCATTCCAATTATCAACTATGTGTAATAAATGGATGCTGTCAATACCTCTTAATTGAAGACTAGTTATTGTTTATCTTGACACACATGTATATGAGTTGAACTTGTTTGGCTATTTGAAGAGTGAAATTTCTTTCTGTAACTACAATCTCTTGGTGGATTGCCTGTGATGCATGTTGTATTTTGGTTTAATGCTTATTCAATAATACAATTGTTTTCTATCTCTGTTGAGAGGTTTTCTGGTTTGAAAGAAATTTTTTTGATTTTAGTTATGTTTTCCCAACACAATTTCCTGCTTCTATAATCTGCTGATGTCGTAACTGTTCACTTAGGCTCCTTAATGTCACCTACTTTAATCTGAATTATTGCTTCACTTCCAATTTGATCATTCAGCCCTAGTTTTGAAGAATGGAAATATATTTTACATAGTATGAGACAACTTATAGGAAGATGCATTTTGCTAGTTCCTAAGTACCAGCTTCTAATGAAAATAACAAGAAAACTGATAATGAATGATATTTATGGCCTCATATATCTGCATACGAGAGAATAAAAAAATTAAGAAAAAGAAAGCAAATTCAGTTTTGTGTGTACTATTGCAATTTGGTATAATAGCATCAATGGTGGTGATGTAAATTCCATTCTAAGGAAATTTTTAATAAAGGGAATTTATTTTTGTAAATCTTCAGCATGAAAGTAGAATCCCAATGGAAGAGAATTAGTGCTATAAAAGGAAAACAAGAGTAATGGAATTACAGACAAATACTATAGATTGCTCAGTGAGATCCATAATACTGAAACCAATGAGAAATGTGTCCTTCTGTGTGTCTGTGTGTAATAGAGTGGCAGCTGGGACTGATGAGGAGGACATTTAGAAATATAAACAGTATCTAAGGAAACCAGTGGGACTATATGTATAAGGAATTCTTTGAAGATCTAATGATTTTTTTTTAAAAATTGAAAAAAAAATTCTAAATAACATTTAGAAAAGATAGACTAGAAAGTATCCAGTGAAAAATTCTAAATGGTAGTAAAAACATATGTGGATCATTTCAGGAAAGACACAGCTTAAAACTAGTTGAGGCTTGAGTTGAAAAAGATAACTTAGCAATGCAATGATTATATTCAATTCTACAGAAGGCCAAAAGGTAGAAAAAAATACCACATCTATAGTGAAAAGGATACAGACCTCATGATGAAGAATAATTACCAAAATAATACCAAATAAATACCAAATAATAATTACCAAAATAATATTTCTATCATTTTCTCCTCTAAGAAGCATCTTGAAATTATACAGGAAAGAATAAACAAACTTTTGAAGAAAATTTTATTCTAAATTAGTTGAGAAGCTTATAATAAATTTACATACATTTACTGCCAAATAAGAAAAAAAAAAAAAATGCAGGGCCCTAAAGAAATTTAGATAATTGCCCTTGTAATTTTAGTTAGTAATCTTTGTGATTTCCTGGAGAGGGGGACAACGGCCAGAAAATTGGGACATCGGTAAATGTTACTCTGATTAACTAAAAGGTCAACAGCTTAAATTAATCCCTTAACATATTCTCTGAGTACTCATCTGGCAGAAGGTTTATGAGGCCTTAGGAAAGAATGTGACAGGAAGTGAAGGAATGTGGGAAAAAGCCAATAACAGCTTTGAAGAAAATGTCATGCCAAATTAACCTCAGTTTTGTTGTGTGTGGTAAAAGTATTATGCAACTGAGCAGGGAATATTATAAACATGATCATTTTTTAAGCATTTGACAAAGAGATTTATTTTGAGTAAGAGGGTGAAGTATTGATTTTGTATAGTGGGTTAAACAATAGAATATAGAACATTAATCTCTCCGGGACAAAGTGGACAAAAATCTCTAAAGGACTTCTATGTTGCGTTTTCCTTGGAAGAGTACATCTTCAGAATTACAAGAAAGTACAATTGTCATAGAATTTGGATTTTAGATGGAAGAGATTGTTAAGACAAAAGGTAACAAAATTTGTATTCAAAATTATTTTTTGTTTTTTCTTGGAATATTTGTTTGAAATCAATAAGATGAAACTTAACATTGAATCCTGTGTTTATCTTTAAAATACATTTTGTATCTTTAGAATTTAAAAATGTTAATCATATGGAAATTGATTTTTTGGCTTTTTATTTTATATTGAAGTATAGTTGATTAACAATGTTGTGTTAGTTTCAGGTGTGCGGCAAAATGATTCAGTTATACATATACAGGTATCTACCCTTTTTCAAGTCATTTTCCCATTGAAGTTGTTACATAATATTTAGCAGCATTATCTGTGCTATATAGTAGGTCCTTGTTGATTATCCATTTTGAATATAGCAGTGTGTTACATGTCAATTCCGAGCACCCTAAATTTAATGAGTTGTTTACAGTATGATCATAATGTCAGAATGATCTCATTCAAAATCTGGGTTTTCCATTTTCTGATGATTTGGGAACATTTAAGCTTAGAAGTAATTATTGATTACAATTTTAAGTCATCCCTGTTCTCTATCATGGGCTTCTTGGTGATGCAGTGGTAAAGAATCAGGCTCCAGTTCAGGAGATGCGGGTTCAATGCCTGCCTCAGGAAGATCCCCTGGAGTAGAAAAGGCAACCCACTCCGGTATTCTTGCCTAGAGAATTCCTTCAGTCGGTGTCAAACAGAGTCAGACAGGACTGAGCAGCTAAGCACGTAGCATATTCTCTGTTATGCTCTTCTGCTCTCCCATAGACCCCTATGCATATCTCCAGCTTAATCAATATCATATTAGAAATGATGAATTGGTTGAACTATCTTTTCTATTATATGTAAGCTTTTTGAACATAGAGAAAAAAATTTTGTCTTCTTTTTTGTGTATCTAGTGTACGTATTATGGTTGATTTCTGTTAAGTACTTAAGAAATGCTTTTGAAAGTGAAACAAGTCATTAATATATAGCTTTTCCCTAAAAGCTAACTTCAATAATAACTGAGAAATCTATTTAATCATCAAATAAGTGATAGCCTATTAATGACTATGTCCATCTGAAGGCCAATGGAAGTTAATAAATGCTATAGGAAGAAAAATTATATTCAGTAAATACATGGAAGATGATGCTAATTTTCCTTATACCGTGAAGTTACCTGATTCCTTGAATCCTTACCAATTAATCTTACTTAGTTATTTACTTAGGATGATATGGGCATGAGCTTATCTCATAGTTCTAATCTTTAAAAAGTAGAGCATAAGAGTAATTGAGTGTTAGAGTCAGAGTTTTATGTTAGTCCAATATTGCTTATTAAAATTAAAAAATCAAAAAATTTTATATAAAAATATAACCTCTCAAGTAATATAACTAAATTATAACAAGGTTATTCAATAAAGCTTATGAAAATAAAAAAAATATATAATTATGTTAAATTTCTATTAAATACTGTAGGAATGATAATGCAATGTTTCAGTACACTGACGCACTTCTTTCCACTGTTCTTTTACTGTAGGGATCCTCTGGAAAATACTTCACTATCCCCAGTAGCAAAAGAACTTGTTGAAGAATAAAAGTTTGTCAGACTAGTTTATTTAACTTTCACAATGCAAATCCTTAAGATGTTTCTAGTGTTCTATATTAACTAGCTGTTATAAACATTGAGTTGCAATTTATATGACCATTGTTATTAAGTGAATGTGCCAATCTCATTTACTTGATTTATTTTGTAGATTTACTTAGTATTAATTATGTCAGCTTTCAGGATTTTTTGAATAAGTTACAACTTAGGCAGAAAAAAATTCTAGTGAAGAATGACTCATTCTAAGAATTGGGAGATTCCCTCATTCAATGAAAAGTTAAAATGCCAAATGTGTAATAGTTCTATTTAGTTAGTTAAATGAGATATACAGGCAATACAATCTAAAAGGTTTGTTATTTTTTTCAGAACAGCAGCTAGTTCATATTACTCCACAATGGACAAGAGGTTCTGGAGTAAAACAAAGCAGCTCCCCTAGATAGTTAAGAAATGGACAATTGACAGAACAAAACAGCCTAAAACTGTGTCTTGTTTATAACAAATTAAGATCTGGATCCATCAATTTTAAGGGGATAGCTTTGCTGTTAAGAGATGGCAGTCTCAGTAATTCCGACATAGGATAAAATATTATAAGAAAGTTCCCTATACTATTTCTCTGTTCAGGATACTGGAAAAAAATGAAATCTGCTTTCACGTTAGAGGCACTTCTAATTCCAGATTCTTCATAAATACATTCTTTTCTAGAAAGTCATCTCTAGGAATAACAGCTTGCTTAGGCTACTGTTTTATGTATTAAATATTGATTATAGATATATCAAATATGATGTTGCCATTATTTCTCAAGGATATAATTATCTTGGCTGAGATTAGTTACCCAAGGAGAAAGCATACATTGTGGACTCCCAAATAATGATCAGTAAATTGATGTGATATATCATAATATAAGAATTAGAATCTGTCACTGTCTTTAAGAACCTTGTTGTCTAGAATAAATAGCTCCAGGTATTCTTGGTCTTGCAAAATTTGACACAGTGCAGCAGATCCACTGAATGTAACATATAGTCATTAGAGAGAACTAGCCCAAATGACTGCATTGATCAAGGAAAAATAATTTCAAGGATTATTTTTAAGTAAGTAAGCTTATTATTAAGTAGGTAAGATTATTTTTAGGTAGGTAAGCTATATTCTGGGTGAGAGATGAACTATTTAACAACATTTTTGTTTTAGCATTATACATAAAACCAAATAAACCAAGAGCCTCCCCTTGGTATCTCCATTGCTCAAACTGCTTAATGGACAGTGTTGTGATGAACATTGGGGTACACGTGTCTTNTTATTATTAAGTAGGTAAGATTATTTTTAGGTAGGTAAGCTATATTCTGGGTGAGAGATGAACTATTTAACAACATTTTTGTTTTAGCATTATACATAAAACCAAATAAACCAAGAGCCTCCCCTTGGTATCTCCATTGCTCAAACTGCTTAATGGACAGTGTTGTGATGAACATTGGGGTACACGTGTCTTTTTCAATTCTGGTTTCCTCAATGTGTATGCCCAGCAGTGAGATTGCTGGGTCATAAGGCAGTTCTATTTCCAGTGTTTCAAAGAATAGCAAGAAGAGATAAGAAAGCCTTCTTCAGTGATCAGTGCAAAGAAATAGAGGAAAACAACAGAATGGGAAAGACTAGAGATCTCTTCAAGAAAATTAGAGATACCAAGGGAACTTTTCATGCAAAGATGGGCTCAATAAAGGACAGAAATGGTAAGGACCTAACAGAAGCAGAAGATATTAAGAAGAGGTGGCAAGAATACACAGAAGAACTGTACAAAAAAGATCTTCATGACCTGGATAATCATGATGGCGTGATCACTCATCTAGAGCAAGACATCCTGGAATGTGAAGTCAAGTGGGCCTTAGAAAGCATCACTATGAACAAAGCTAGTGGAGGTGATGGAGTTCCAGTTGAGCTATTCCAAATCCTGAAAGATGATGCTGTGAAAGTGCTGCTCTCAATATGTCAGCAAATTTGGAAACCTCAGCAGTGGCCACAGGACTGGAAAAGATAAGTTTTTATTTCAATCCCAAAGAAAGGCAATGCCAAAGAATGCTCAAACTACCACACAATTGCACCCATCCCACATGCTAGTAAAGTAATGCTCAAAATTCTCCAAACCAGGCTTCAGCAATACGTGAACCTTGAACTTTCTCTTTTCCAGGGGATCTTCCCAACCCAGGAATCACAACCAGGCCTCCCGAATTGCAGGTGGATTCTTTGCCAGCTGAGCCACCAGGGAAGACCAATAAGACTGGAGTGGGTAGCCTATCCCTTCTGCAGCAGATCTTGGAACTTACTTAGAAATAATTAACAATAAATTATCCAGGACAACATTAAATACAACATATCTGAATAATTCATGAGTCAAGAAACAAATCATAAGAAAATTAGAAAATAGTTGGATCTGATTGACAAGGCTATATGCCATATCAAAATATGTAGTTTGCTACTAATGCAGTGCATATGGTAAAATGTATAGTTTTAAATGATTTGATTAAGAAAAGAAACCCTAAATTAATGGCCTAAGAATTCTCAAAAAGGTGGAAAGAAGCTCAAAGTGAAACCAAAGTAAATAGCAGAAAACCACATAGACAGCTGGATTTCAGACATATTGCAATATTTTCTCTATCATAATGCAAATTTGACACTAAGCGCAAGAGACAGCGGCAGAGAGTCCCAGGCAGTGACGGCGCAGGAACGGCTGGGAGGAGCCACTCCACTTCCCACTCAGCGTGCCGAGAGGAGCTACCCCATGTCGGAGGACAGAGACAGCGGCTGAGAGCCCCGGGCTGTGGCGGCGCAGNTTATTATGTTATTATTCGGTAGACTATAGGCATAGTTTATGCATTGTATGATTTTGAGTCATTGGTAATGATCCTGGCTTTAAAAATCACCTTTTCTTATTCATATTTTGTTGCCTTAATATTTGCCATTATAGATTTGTTTCTTTGCTGTAAGCCTTATATTTTTTAAATTAAATTATTTATGTATTAAAAAAATAATAAAGTGAAAAAAATAAATAAAAAAAATAAAAAAATGCAAATTTGACAATTAGATTAATTCTGCCCTGTTAGCATGATTTCCACAATGATTTTTGTTAAATCAATAAGCAGATTTGCACATGCTATAATACAGACACCTCTATACTATTTACTACTTTCACAGGGAATAAAAGTAATAAATGTATATTATAATAAAGTAATGGAACTTGGGCAAATTCTGGGAGATGGTGAAGGACACAGAAGCCTCGCGTGCTGTAGTCCATGAGGTCGTGAAGAGTCAGACACAACTGAACAACAATAGTGGTGGAATTTGAACAACCAGTGAGCAAAAGCTAGAAACAAAGCTTTTTTTTTTCTCAACTTGTGACTCGAAGACATAGAATAGAGATCATGGACTCTAGAAACCAGATTGCCTCTGTTTGAAAGCCATTTTCTCACTTCTTAACTGTGTATTGATATAAGCCTTAAGCAATTATTATACTTTCTCTGTGCCTCAGTTTTCTTGTATGTAAAATGGAGATAGTGTTGTTATGAATACTGAGCAAGTATTATTTATAAAGTGTTTTGAAATGAACCTGGAAAAAAATGAAACTCTGTAGGCTTTTATTAAAATTTTTTGAACTGTAAATAAAAACTATGAAGACCTACAAGACTTTGGAGAACTAACACCCAAAAAAGAGGTCCTTTTCATTATAGGTGACTAGAATGCAAAAGTAGAAAGTCAGGAGATTACCTGGAGTAAGAGGCAAATTTGGCCTTGGAGTAGAAAATGAAGCAGGGAAAAGGCTCACAGAGTTTTGCCAAGAGAATGCACTAGTCATAGCAAACACCCTCTCCTAACAACACCAGAGAAGACTACACATGGACATTACCAGATGGTCAACACCAAAATCAGACTGATTATGTTCTTTGCAGCTGAAGATGGAGAAGCTCTATACAGCAAAAATGAGACCAGGAACTATGGCTCAGATCATGAACTGCTTATTGCCAAATTCAGACTTAAATTGAAGAAAGTAGGGAAAACCACTAGACCATTCAGGTATGACCTAAATCAAATCCCTTATGATTATACAGTGGAAGTGACAAATAGATTTGAAGGATTAGATCTGATAGAAAGAGTGCCAGAGTGCCTGAAACACTATGGACAGAGGTTCATGACATTGTATAGGAGGCAATGATCAAGATCATCCCCACGAAAAAGAAATGCAAAAAGGTAAAATGGCTCTCACAAATAACTGAGAAAAGAAGAAAAGTAAAAGGTAAAGGAGAAAATGAAAGATATACCCATTTGAATGCAGAATTCCAAAGAATACCAAGGAGAGGTAAGAAACCTTTCCTCAGTGGTCAATGCAAAGAAATAAAGGAAAATAACAGAATGGGAAAGACTAGAGATCTCTTCAAGAATATTAAAGATACCAAGGGAACATTTCATTGAGCAAAGATGGGCTCAATAAAGGACAGAATAGACCTAAGAGTAGCAGAAGATGTTAAGAAGAAGTGGCAAGAATACACAGAAGAAATATAGAAAAAAGATCTTCGTGACCCAGATAATCATGATGGTGTGATCACTCATCTAGAGCCAGACATCTTGGAATGTGAAGTCAAGTGGGCCTTAGAAAGCATACAAAGCAGGTGGAGGTAATGGAATTCCAGCTGAGCTATCTAAAAATCTAAAAGATGATACTTTGAAAGTGCTGTACTCAATATGCCAGCAAATATGGAAAACTCAACCGTGGCCACAGGACTGGAAAAGGTCAGTTTTCATTCCAGTCCCTAAGAAAGGCAATGCCAAAGAGTGTTCAAACTATCGCACAATTGCACTCATCTCACACACTAGTAAAATAATGCTCAAATTTCTCCACGCCAAGCTTCAATAGAACATGAACCGTGAACTTCCAGATGTTCAAGCTGGATTTAGAAAACCGAGAGGAACCAGAGATTAAATTGCCAACATCCATTGTATCATCAAAAAAACAAAAGAGTTCCAGAAAAACATCTACTTCTGCTTTATAAACTATGCCAAAGCCTTGACTATGTGGATCACAAAAAACTGTGGAAAATTCCTAAGAGATTTCTTTAATTTTAAGAGAATTCTTAAAATTCTTAAAGAGATACCAGACCACCTGACCTGCTTATGCAGGTCAGGAAGCAATAGTTAGAACTGGACGTGGAACAACAGATTGGTTCCAAATAAGGACAGGAGTACGTCAAGCCTGTATGTTATCACCCTGCTTATTTGACTTATATGCAGAGTATATCATGAGAAAGGCCAGGCTGGATGAAGCACAAGCTGGAATCAAGATTGCTGGGAGAAATATCAATAACCTCAGATACACAGATGACATAACACTTATGGCAAAATGCGAAGAAGAACTAAAGAGCCTCTAGATGAAAGAGCAAGTGGAGAGTGGAAAAGTTGGCTTAAAACTCAACATTCAGAAAATTAAGCTTATGGTATCTGGCCCAATCAGTTCATGGAAAATAGATGGGGAAATGATGGAAACAGTGACAGCCTTTATTTTCTTGGCCTCCAAAATCACTGCAGATGGCGACTGCAGCCATGAACTTAAAAGGCGCTTATTCCTTGGAAGAAAAGCTATGACAAACCTAGACAGCATATTAAAAAGCAGAGATATTACTATACCAACAAAGGTCCACTTAGTCAAAGCTATGTTTTTACTAGTAGTCATGTATGGATGTGAGAGCTGGACTACAAAGAAAGCTGAGCACTGAGGAATTGATGCTTTTGACCTGTGGTGTTGGAGAAGACTCTTGAGGCGCCCTTGGATTGCAAGGAAATCAAACCAGTCAATCCTAAAGGAAATCAGTCCTGAATACTCACTGGAAGGACTAATGCTGAAGCTGAAACTCCAATACTTTGGCCACCTGATACAAAGACCTGACTCATTGGAAAAGACCCTGATTCTGGGAAACATTGAAGGCACGAGGAGAAGGGGATTACAGAGGATGAGATGGTTGGATGGCATCACTGACTTAATGGAGATGAGTTTGAGCAAGCTCCAGGTATCGTGATGGTCAGGGAAGCCTGGTGTGCTGCAGTCCATGCAGTCGCAGACTGACATGACTGAGTGACTTAAATGAACTGAACTGAAATAAAAACCAGAGACTTTAGTTACCAGGATCCTGATGGGCTAAACATCATGGAATTGCAAAGAGTCTACATGACTTAGTGTTAATACTTTCATGTCACTTCTTTCAATTAATAGATGATTCTATAGAATGTATTGTTTAGTGTCCATAAAAAATACTGTGGAGATATGTAAACTCATCAACATGAGTTTGAGCAAGTTCCAGGAGATGGTGAAGGACAGGGAAGCCTGGACTGCTGCAGTCCCTGGGGTTGCAAAGCATTGGACACTACAGCAACTGACCAATAATAATAGTATTAGAAACTATAAGAAAAATCTAACTCATAATTTTGTAGTACAATGGAAATAATACCTGTGTAAAAACTAGGAATTAATTCTCATAGTTTATATTCTACCTGCCTAGGAAAGCTGCATAAATATTATTTAAATCTTAATTATCTGCCTGATGTGAAAGACTAATTATGCCATACTTATGTGCAACATAAGAAATTATAATAGGGAGAAATGAAAATATTTTCAATTCTTGTAAAATATATAGATTTTCTTGCTGTGACACATTCATAGATAGTACTTTTTCTTGTAATTAATTAACATTTGATTGAATTTCTAATATTACAATTCTGTTAACATACAAAACCTGCATAATTTGTGTGGTCGTTTTCCCATCAGGCATGAATATAATTATCCCTTATCTTTCTACACAGCCTAGCCCTGTAAATATAATTACATATTTTTATGTTTACTTGAGCATAGAAATCTCTGAAAATTAATATTGTTTTTATCCTCTTACCTTTGTCAGTCATTAAAATGCACCAGTGATTTCTTGAATTCATCCTTTACAACTAGAATTAATTTTTACCTTATTTCAAAATTTAACAAAGGAATTTACATGTATTCAGACTTATGGCAGTTGTTAGAAGTTTGTGCTTCTGACATTTAATAAAAACTGAATTTGCATTACAAATCTTAAAGACTAGAAATTTAGAAGTATTAAAATTAATTCGGTGGACCATGTATTATCCACGTACCAAATCATGACACAGGGAAATATATACTAGAACAATATGAATATCCAGGTGTCTTTACTTTCTAATATCAAATAGGAAACTGTAAATTATATTAAGTGACAGCTGGTTCAGTCACTCAGTTGTGTCCAACTCTTTTGGACCCCATGGACTGCAGCACTCCAGGTTTCCCTGTCAATCATCAACTCCTTGAGCTTGCTCAAATTCATGTCCATCAAGTTGGTGATGCCATCCAACCATCTCAGCCTCTGTTGTCCCCTTCCCCTCCTGCCTTCAATATTTCCCAGCATCAGAGTCTTTTCCAAAATGTCAGTTCTTTGCATCAGGTGGCCAAAGTATTGGAGTTTCAGCTTCAGCATCAGTCCTTCCAATGAATATTTGGGACTGATTTCCTTTAGGATTTACTGGTTTGATCTCTTTGCTGCCCAAAGGACTCTAAAGAGTCTTCTCCAGTACTACATTTCAAAGGCATCAGTTCTTCAGTGCCCATTGTTTTTATTGTCCAGCTCTCACATCCATATGTGACTACTGGAAAAAACCATAGCCTTGACTAGACGGACATTTGTTGGCAAAGTCATGTTTCTTCTTTTTAATATGCTGTCTAGGTTTGTCATAGCTTTTCTTCCTAGGACTAAGCATCTTTTAATTTCATGGCTGCAATCACCATCTGCAGTGATTTTGGAGCCCCCCCAAAAATGTCTGTCACTGTTTCTATTTTTTCCCCATCCATTTGCCATGAAGTCGTGGGATCAGATGTCATGATCTTAGTTTTCTGAATGTTGAGTTTTAAGCCAGCTTCAGCACTCTCCTCTTTCACCTTCATCAAGAGGCTCTTTAATTTCTCTTTGCTTTCTGCCATTAGGATAGTGTTATCTGAATATCTGAGGTTACTGATATTTCTCCTGGCAATCTTGATTCCAGCTTGTGCTTCATCCAGCCCAGCATTTTTCATAATGTATTCTGCATGTAAGTTAAATAAGCAGGGTGACAATGTACAGTCTTGACATACCGCTTTCCCAGTTTGGAATCAGTCAGTTGTTCCATGTCCAGTTTTAACTGTTGCTTCTTGAGCTGCATACAAGTTTCACAGGAGGCAGGTAAGGTGATCTGGTATTCCCATCCTTCTAAGTATTTTCCACAGTTTGTTGTGACCCACACAATCAAAGGGTTTAGAGTAGTCAGTAAAGCAGAAGTAGATGATTTTCTGGAATTCTCATGCTTTTTCTATGATCCAGTGAATGATGGCAGTTTGATATCTGGTTCCTCTGCCTTTTCTAAATACAGCTTGTACATCTGGAATTTGTCAGTTCACATACTGCTGAAGCCTAGGCTGAAGGATTTTGAGCATTGCCTTGCTAGCATGTGAAATGAGTGCAATGGAACAAAAGACTGCTTCCAAATCAGGAAAGAAGTAAGTCAAGGTTGTATATTGTCACCCTGTTTATTTAACTTATATGCAAAGTATATCATGTGAAATGCAGAGCTGGATGAAGCACAAGCTGGAATCAAGATTGTGAGGAGAAATATCAGTAACCTCAGATATGCAGATGACACCACTCTTATGGCAGAAAGTGAAGAAGAATTAAAGAACCTCTTGATGAAAGTGAAAGTGGAGAGTGAAAGCTGCCTTAAAACTGAACATTCAGAAGGCTAACATCAAGGCTTCTGGTCCCATCACTTCACGGCTGTAGATGGTGAAAAAACGGAGACAGTGATAGACTTTATTTTTTCGTGCACAAAATCACTGNTATGGCAGAAAGTGAAGAAGAATTAAAGAACCTCTTGATGAAAGTGAAAGTGGAGAGTGAAAGCTGCCTTAAAACTGAACATTCAGAAGGCTAACATCAAGGCTTCTGGTCCCATCACTTCACGGCTGTAGATGGTGAAAAAACGGAGACAGTGATAGACTTTATTTTTTCGTGCACAAAATCACTGAAAATGGTGACTACAGCCATGAAATGAAAAGACACTTGATTCTTGGAAGAAAAGCTATGACAAATCTAGACAGCATATTAAAAAGCAAGACATTACTTTACCAACAAAGGTCCACCTAGTCAAAGCTATGATTTCTCCCATAGTCATGTATGGATGTGAGATCTGGACTATGAAGAAAGCTGAGCACTGAAGAACTGATGCTTTTGGACTGTGGTATTGGAGAAGACTCTTGAGAGTCTCTTAGATTGCAAGGATATCCAGCCAGTTAATCCTAGAGGAAATCAATCCTGAATATTCATTGTAAGAACTGATGCTGAAGCTGAAACTCCAAATCTTTGGCCATATGATGCAAAAAACTGACTCACTGGAAAAGACCCTGATACTGGGAAAGACTGAAGGTGGGAAGAGAAGGGGATTACAGAGGATTAGATGATTGTATGGTATCACTGACTCGATGGACATGAGTTTGAGCAAGCTCCAGATTTGGTGATGGACAGGGAAGCCTGGTGTGCTGCAGTCCGTGGGGTTGCAGAGTTGGATACGACTGGGTGACTGGACTGAACTGTGTGGTACTTTGAACATTCTCGCCAGGGTTCAGCCCCGGTGGATCCAGGGAATTCAAAGCGAGGATGGAGTCGGTGAGGAAAAACTCATTTATTCAGAAATATAAGATTAGATTAGGAAATAATAGTATAGTAGGNTCCAACTCTCACATCCATACATGACCACTGGAAAAGCCATAGCCTTGACTAGACGGACCTTTGTTGGCAAAGAAATATCTCTGCTTTGGAATGTGTTATCTAGGTTGGTCATAACTTTCCTTCCAAGGAATAAACATCCCTTAATTTCATGGCTGCAGTCACCATCTGCTGTGATTTTGGAGCCACACAAGATAAAAGTCTGCCACTGTTTCCCCATCTATTTCCCATGAAGTGTTGGGACCAGATGCCATGTATGGTCATGGACTGTAAAGAAAGCTGAGCACCAAAGAATTGATGCTTTTGAACTGTGGAGTTGGAGAAGACTTGAGAATCCCTTGGACTGCAAGGAGATCAAACCAGTCAAACTTAAAGGAAATCAGTCCTGAATATTCATTGGAAGGACTGATGCTGAAGCTGAAACTCTAGTACTTTGGCCACCTGATGCGAAGAACCGACTCATTGGAAAAGATCCTGATCCTGGGAAAGATTGAAGGAGGGAGGAGAAGGGGATGACAGAGGATGAGATGGTTGGATGGCATCACTTACTCGACAAATATGAGTTTGAGTAAACTCCAGGAGTTGGTGATGGACAGGGAGACCTGGCATGTTGCAGTCTATGGGGTCACAAAGAGATACGACAGAGCAACTGAACTGAATCAGAAAGTTCAAAACTGCAGTTTTTGAAAGAAAACAGAAGGAAAAGTAAAGACTAATTTACAGATTTTTTCTGAAATTTGATCACTCCTCATTTCATTTTAAATTAATTGCCAGTTTCTGATTAACTGATGGGCAGACATCTAGGAATGCATGAAGCACATGGTATGAACATTTGGTATCCGTTTCCCTGGACTCTTGCCTTCCATTCTGTATTTGATCTTTACTCATTTTTGTAGCTTACTTATCCTCACTATAATGCAAACTTCAAAAATGAGTGTTTCTATACTAACTTGGTTTTTAAATAGAACTGCTTTAGAATACTAAAATAAATCAAGTTGATTTCCTTTCTGCAATAATAATCCAATGCATTTGTTGTTAATTATTATAAAACAATTTATTTATATAAAATTCTGAGGATGCTCAGCATCTATCAGGCATTCATACCACGTTTGAAGCAGCAAGTCCTTGGGTTCAGGGACCTTCAGTTTGCATATAGGTATATGGTATTTGATAGCAATTTTAGATTAGGCACTAGAGTTGACTCTACTTAAGAATGTTTTGTATGATATTGTGTTTATGAGTATATTCATTCAACTAAAAGCTGTTTAAAACTAGATATTTTTGCCCTATTAAAATAGTTTTATAACATTGTATTTTATAATTCTATAAAATGCAGGCAACAAGAATGTTACAACTGATCCTTGAACAAAAAGAGTTTGAACTTTGTGAATACACTTATACATGGATTTTTTTTCCTGTAAAGATAGTACCTGTACTTTGCTTTTATGAATCTTTAAATTACTAATTGTGGGAAAAAGTTTGATTGGAGATCACAGTATATGTAATCAAAAGAACTAGGGTTTTAGCTCTGATTCTATCCAAACTGTTTCAGCTTCCTGCCTTTGGGTGGAATTAATGGCATTAATTCTGTTGTTTTTGAGACAGAGATAGCAATATTAGGAATTTTGACTTTACTGGTATCTATCCGTAACTCCTGCATTGCTATAGGGTTAACTATATATAAATAAATGTATCCTCCCCAAATTCCATGATGGAGAGGTGAATATTTAACATTTGATGACCATAATTTTAGTCTTCTTTCTATGCATATATACAGACTGCTAAATATTGATAAAATAATTTGACTATATATAAGAATTTTTTCCCGAACTAGTAAAGTTTTATTTGATGGCATTTGAAAGAAGAAAAAACATCTGAAATTAAGAATTAACCATTGGTATAAATTCCCTTCTTTAATTTTTAAAGTCTCCTTATTTATTTTTTATATTATTTTTATATCTCCTTATAATGAGATATTAGTTTTTAAAGTACCTCTGTAATGGTCAAAATATATGCAAAATATTGATATACTGAAGTAATTAATTTTGCTTTTCTTAATAGATTTTTTAGTTTGGAGCAGATATCTACTGTCTTCAAGCATGAAATGAAAGGAATTGAGTATGTATTTACCCTCACCTTATTTGTGATGTAATCTTCCCATAATTTCCAATATATATTTACTCATTTAATCTTGCCAGGATTTACAGGGTTTGCATATTGTTTGCAATGATTAGCCATGCATTTGCTTAGATTTATTTCAAATAATTTAAAATAGATTTTTAAATATATATTATAATTTTTCCATTTGCCATTTTTGTTTCCCCATGTTCCACCCATATGCTTTTGCTCCTATATATATGCATAGATGTTAAGTTCATTTGGTTATTGTTCTTTTATTTATATTATTTTAATGTTACTCTAGATATACTATTATTAAAAGATGAATATTCAAAGATGAATAATGGTCCATCTATTTGGGATATTGTTAAAATATAAATAATATAGAGGGGAAAGGGGGATTTTTGTAAATGGAAGCATTTATTTATATACTATATAAATATAGGATCACTGTATTTTATATCACACCTGGCTTGCTTCAGTCCATGGAGTCACAAAGAGTCAGACATAACTCAGTGACTCAACAACAATATATAAATATAGTTCTAATTACAGTTTATCTGGGACATCCTTTCATCACATTCTTTGACATTTATACTCAAGGAATAGCATATTTCAGTTTGTGGCCAGTGTGCCTCACAGATACTCCTCAATTCACACACCCTCTGGGTTGTGATCTGATGATCAGAGGTTGCCTTTGTCTTTTATCCTACTTTATCTAGACATTTTTCTTATTATGTTTAGAACTTAAATACAAAATAACTTATTATATTTAGAATTTTGTCCATTTGAATATATTGATGAATATATTGAATATATTGAATATATATTGATATATCCATTTGAATATATTTTGTCCATTTCAAATATATTTGAAAGAACAAGAGCAAGAACATGATGAGAAAGTGATAAAAATTAGAAATATAACACTTAAGATAAACTCTACCAATTTTTCAGGAGTTTTAAGAGAGACCAGATAATATGACACAAACACATATTTAGAAGTAAAATACAAGTTAA
Source organism: Neotragus moschatus (assembly GCA_006410615.1). NCBI lineage: Eukaryota > Metazoa > Chordata > Mammalia > Artiodactyla > Bovidae > Neotragus > Neotragus moschatus. Next base: position 305,316 of record SJYA01001484.1, on the reverse strand, counting down.
AGTAGTTCAAATACTTTCTGCTATAGAATTTGTCAAATGATTTGATCTGTATTCAATTTAACTTGCAGAAGGAATCTCTCTGATATAATTTTGTTTCAATATTATGATAATATTATAATTCTGGGATAAAACTTTCCACATATCTTTGCATAAGGAATAAAATTCTTGCCTTCTTTTGGATTATACAGTTTTCCCTGTTACTCTGCCTTTTCTTTTTAAAGGACAAAATAGTTAACATTTTTCAAGGTTTAGTAGTCATTGCTTATTAGGATTATTTGCATCACATTGAAGGAAGCCTTATACTTGGTGTGAACAGTATATATCTACATATCTATTAATATAATATCTATCTCCACTGCATACAAGTCTACAATTATACCTCTACTACTAGTGACACTGATTTCTTTGGATGAGATAAGGATTTTTCTTCATAGAAACAAATATAAAGTTTCCATAGCTAAATGAACGTGTATGTCTCCACCCATCCTGTATTGAAATTTTCTGTTCCACAGACAAAAGAGTATTAATCAAGAGAATAAGCTGCTAATTCAGGGTAATGTTACTTGCTTAAAGATGAAAGTCTCCTTAAGGACTATATGTTTCGTGTACTGTTTTTAAGGACTTATGGAACTTCATAAATATGCATAGACTTTTTGGTTCAACTATCTTGAGTTTGAAATACATATATATATATATATGCTTAGATTAATGCTTTTCAAATAATAAAATGATTAGGAAATACCAAGTTTTTATTTCTATTTTTGTTCATATTTGTAAATATCAAAAGGGAATGAATGAGAAATTTTCATGTTATGATGATTTTGCTTCCGTATGGAAATAACTGTGGTATTATAATAATAAATATCTGAAAAAAGAAAAACTCAGTATTATTTTTCTCATATAATATTATTGGGTATTATATACATTCAGTGCTGTTCAGTCACACAAACATGTCCAACTCTTTGTGACCCCATGGACTGCAGCACACCTGGCTTCCCTGTCCATCACCAACTCCTAGAGCTTGCTCAAACTCATGTCCATTCAGTCGGTGATGCCATCCAATCATCTCATCTTCTGTGATACCCTTCTCCTCCTGCCTTCAATCTTTCCCAACATCAAGGAGTTTTCCAATGAGTCAGTTCTTCGCATCAGATGGCCGAAATACTGGAGTTTCAGCTTCAGCATCAGTCCTTCCAGTAAATATTCAGGATTGATTTCCTTTAGGATTGACTGCTTCGATCTCTTTGCAGTCCAAGAGACTCTCAAGAGTCTTCTCCAACGCCACAATTCAAAAGCATCAGTTCTCCAGTGCTCAGCCTTCTTTAAGGTTCAATTCTCATATCCATACATCACTACTGGAAATACATAGCTTTGACTAGATAGACCTTTGTTGGCAAAGTAATGTTTCTGCTTTTTAATATGCTGCCTAGATTTGTCATAGCTTTTCTTCCAAGAAGCAAGAATCTTTTAATTTCATGGCTGTAGTCACCTTCTGCAGTGATTTTGGAGCCCAAGAAAATAAAGTCTCTCACTGTTTTCATAGTTTCCCCATCTATTTGTTATGAAGTGATGGGACCGGATGCCATAATCTTTGTTTTATGAAAGTTGAATTTTAAGCCAACTTTTTCATTCCTCTTTTGCTTTCATCAAGGGGCTCTTTAGTTCCTCTTATTTTCTGCCAGAAAGGTGGTGTCATCTGTATATCTGAGGTTATTGATATTTCTTCCTGCAAGCTTGATTCACGCTTGTGCTTCATCCAGCCCAGCATTTCACATGATGTACTCTGCATATAAGTTAAGCAATCAGGGTGACAATAAACAGCCTTGTGGGACTCCTTTCACAATTTTGAACTGGTCCATTGTTCCATGTGTGGTTTTAACCATTGCTTCTAGACCTACATATCTCAGGTAGCAAGTCAGATGGTTTGGTATTCCCATCTCTTTAAGAATTTTCCACAGTATATTGTGATCCACATAGTCAAAGGCTTTGGTGTAGTCAATAAAGCAGATTTTTTTTCCCTGCAAATCTGTTGCTTTTTCTATGAGTGAACGGATGTTGCCAATTTAATCTCTGGTTCCTCTGGCTTTTCTAAATCCAGCTTGAACATCTGGAAGTTCTTGGTTCATGTACTGTTGAAGCCTAACTTGGAGAATTTTGAGCATTACTTGCCTAGCATGTGAAATGAGTACAATTGTGCAGTAATTTGAGTCTCTTTGAGTACAATTATGCAGTAATTTGAGTAATTCTTTGGCATTGCCTTTCTTTGGGATTGGAACAAAAACTGATCTTGTACAGTCCTGTGACCATTGCTGAGTTTTCCAAATTTGCTGGCATATTGGGTGCAGCACTTTCACAGCATCATCTTTTAGGATTTGAAGTTGCTCAACTGGAATTCCATCACTGTGAGTGATCACACCATTGTAGCTATCTGGATCTTGAAAATCTTTTTTGTATAGTTTTTCTGTGTGTTCTTGCCATGTCTTCTTAATATCTTCTGCTTCTTTTAGGTCCACACCATTTCTGTCTTTTATTGTGTCCATCTTTGCATGAAATGTTTCCTTGGTATCTCCGATTTTCTTGAAGAGATCTCTAGTCTTTTCCATTTTGTTGTTTTCATCCCTCTTTTCATTGATCACTGAGGAAGGCTCTCTTACCTCTCCTTGCTTTTCTTTGGAACTCTGCATTCAGATGGATCTATCTTTCCTTTTCTCCTTTACCTTCTCTTCTTTTCTCAGCTATTTATAAAGCCTCCTCAGAGAACTATTTTGCCTTTTTGTATTTCTTTTTCTTGGGGATGGTTTTGATCACTGCCTCCTCTACAAAGTCACTAACCTCCAACCATAGTTCTTCAGGCACTCTGTCTATCAGATCTAATTCCTTGAATTTATTTGCCACTTCTACTGCATAATCATAAGGGATTTCATTTAGGTTATACCTAAATCAAAAGGCAATGCCAACAAATATTCAAACTACTGCACAATTGTATTCTTCAATTTAAGTCTGAATTTAGCAATAAAGAGTTCATGATCTGAGCCACAGTCAACTTTCAGTCTTGTTTTTGCTGACTGTATAGAGCTTTCTCATCCTTGGCTGCAAAGAGTATAATCAATCTGATTTCAGTATTGACCATCTGGTAATGTCCATGTGTAGAGTTGTCTCTTTTGTTGTTGGAAGAGGGTGTTTGCTGTGAGCAGTGCATTCTCTCGGCTAAACTCTGTTAGCCTTTACCCTGCTTCATTCTGTATTCCAAGGCCAAAGTTGCCTGTTACTCCAGGTATCTCTTGACTTCCTATTTTTGCATTTCAGTCCCTTATGTTGAACTGTGGTATTGGAGAAGACTCTTGAGAGTCCCTTGGACTACAAGGAGATACAACCAGTCTATCCTAAAGGAGATCAGTCCTGGGTGTTCATTGGAAAGACTGATGCTGGAGCTGAAACTCCAATACTTTGGCTACTTCATGTGAAGAGCTGACTCATTGGAAAAGACCCTGATGCTGGGAGGGATTGGGGGCAGGAAGAGAAGGGGACGACCGAGGATGAGATGGCTGGATGGCATCACCAACTCGATAGACATGAGTTTGAGTGAACTCCAGGAGTTGGTGATGGACAGGGAGGCCTGGAGTGCTGTGATTCATGGGGTTGCAAAGAGTCGGATATGACTGAGCGACTGAACTGAACTGAACTGATGATGAAAATGATATCTTTTATTTTTAATGTATGTTAAATATTTTGTATATAAAGATTATACATGTTAAAGGTTTTGTATTATATAAAGATTATATCAAAGGAATTTTCAAAAAAGTGATCAGACTGTAAAGAATCTGCCTGCAATGAGGGAGATCTGGGTTCTATCCCCGGTGTTTTGAAGATCCGTTTGGGAAGGGAATGGCAACCCATTCCAGTATTCTTACCTGGAGAATTCCATGGATAGTGGAGCCTGGCAAGTTACAGTCAGTCCATGAGGTCACAAAGATTTGGCTACAACTCACTGAGCAACTTCACTTTCACTTTTAACTTTCATGCATTGGAGAAGGAAATGGCAACCCACTCCAGTATTCTTGCCTGGAGAATCTTGGGGACAGAGGAGCCTAGCGGGCTTTTGTCTATCGGGTCACACAGAGTCAGACATGACTGAAGTGACTTAGAAGAAGCAGCAACTTTCACTTTTCACTTTTAAAGATTGTATATGCTACATATATTATGTGGTATTTTACTTATTTTATGTTGCTAACTTAATTTTATTAAAACTCATCAGGACATTTATTTAAATTATCTTCTAATGGAAAGAGAATAATAAAATAATCTATTTAACAATCTTCCTATTATTGAGAATCATCAAGTCTCCAAATTCTTAGGACTAAGTTCCCTTCTAACTATTTTTTATTATTATATATAATTTCAGGTGTGGGTATATATACCAAGATGAATAAAAATGAACAAAAATAGATTAGTCAAAAGACTATTTAATCACTGTAGAAAATTTCAAAAATATAGAAGAATATTTGAAAATGGAAACTATACATAGTTCTATCATTCAGTAAGACCAATGTTAATACAAGAAATTTTTCTTCCATTGTTTCTTTCCCAGTTGACAGATGATTGACTGCATTATATATTTATATAAAATATATATTAAAGTCATAATTATCATTGCATATAATTCATCCTTAAATGCTATATGAATAGTACACATTACTTATGTGAGTCTGTATAAAGGTTCTCTTGTATACTTATTTTTCACTTAGTTTTACAGAGTTGAAATCATGTTTTGAAAAAATTTTGTTTCACGTAGAGAAATTAACCATAAGACTTTTTCCTTCTTTCCTATTCACAAAATCTCATATTGGGACAAACTTTGAGAGAGTCAACCCTTTTTCTTCAGACAGACAAGCATTGTTACTCCCTTCTTACAGATATGACCTTGAGATCCAGATACATTAATGAATGATTCAAATAACTAAGTGGTGATGGAGTGTGGAGTGAGATGAAGCATTTAGGTACCCACACTCTGCTGATTTATGTTCCCTTGATGCCAGGAGCTAGTGTGAGGAACTCTGCCCGTGGCAAAGGTCATGAGGAAGGAGGCTTGGCATACGCAAAAGTGGGATCGAGCCTCAGGAGACCCCCTATTCCCGAGCATCTACCCCCAAAACCAGAGTCTGCCTCCTTTACTGTTTTATGTTCTCACCTACACCTCTGACTTTATGGAGGGCTGTCCCCCACCACCTCTCTTGGAGAAGGAGTTAACTTACAGCTCTAGTTAATAAAAATTTCTGGGCATGACAAGAGTGTTTCAACTTACAAACTCTTCTGATGGTTTTTTAGCCTGCCTGAACAGGTTTGTCCGGCCACATGTGATTGTTTACAGCCTCCCAACTGTGAGAGGCATGAGATGTTTGAAAATTTATAAATACAGATTTTTTTTTGAGAGGTTGGAAAATTATTAGTATAGTATAGTGGGTTGACTACGAATTATATTGGTGAAGGGTTTTTCATTTATTGGGCCAATGTTTGTTGCTAAATCTCCATATTCCCTGACCTTATAATGAATATAACTTCCATATAGGAGAAATAAGTATTAACCTTCAAGATTAATCATGTTAAAACTTAGGCTACGTAAATTCTTTTCTAATTGTAACCCACTACACCTTCACCCTATAGGAATGCAACTTTATCTGGTACCTTTGGAGGTTGGCACCTGGTTTAAGAAAAATCACCCCTGGAAAATAGGTTTTTTTGGTTAACTGATCGTTATCAGAAAGAAAGGGTCATAAAATTTCAGCAGGCCTCATGGCCAGAAGATGATTTAAAGCCACCTAAGACCTTTTGTATACATTTATATGAAGCACCTGATTTTGATAAAGGTCAGGACTGCTGACTCCCACGTGACTTTGAAATTTTTATTTGTCTCTATGTGTAACAAAAAGGTATATAAGCAAACCTGAAAAATAAAGAAATTGGACCAGTTTCTGGAGAGAATGATTTCTGCTGTGTGGTCATATTTTGTTCTCTTTTTTTTTGGCTGAATTCTCATCTGGAGCGTGGAGACTCGCCATGTCTACTTACTTGTCCTGGCTTCTAAGACCCATGCGAGAGGGAGCCCAGGGCGGGGCACCCTCTGCTATCTAAACGGGTGCCAGTGGCCCATGTAGATGGTGCAAACTCCTTGTCTTGGAGTTTTATTGGTTTTCTACATAAATCAAGTTATTCATCCTCTTTTTTTCTACTAATTTTTTTTACTACACTATTTTTTAAAAATCTCTCTATATATCTTCAATTAAGTAATTAATTTTTAGGACGTCAACTCTGTTTTTGTTTTGAATTTCCTGGATCCACCAGGGCTGGACCCTGGCAAGTGGTACCTGGAACAGGCTATTTGAAGGTAGTTTCCCCGAGCAATTAGGGTCATCAGCCCTATTGCTCCCCCCAAGAAGGGGAGTTTAAGTATAGTTCTCCCCATGAAATCTTGCAACATGCTCCCTTTGTAATAAATAACCTAAATGTAAAGCCATNCCTGGCAAGTGGTACCTGGAACAGGCTATTTGAAGGTAGTTTCCCCGAGCAATTAGGGTCATCAGCCCTATTGCTCCCCCCAAGAAGGGGAGTTTAAGTATAGTTCTCCCCATGAAATCTTGCAACATGCTCCCTTTGTAATAAATAACCTAAATGTAAAGCCATTGGTAAAGTGGAAGGAACTCCTCTCCTGACAATGGAAAGGTCCTGACCCATTATTGACTAGTGGTCAAGGATGTGCTTGTATATTTCCACAGGATGCAGATTTGCCAATTTGGATCCTGGACAGGCTGATTCGTCATGTCACAGCACCCCAGGCACCTGGTTCCTCCATTGCTTTGATCACAAAAGAGAAAGGACACTCCTCTGCCCCTGCCACTGCCACTGCATGGAACAGCTGCATGCTGGGAAGCGTGGGAGGGGCCAGCCTGGGTGACCGGGCCCAGTGCGCCGTGCTCACAGCTGGTAGCCCCGCCAGCATCTGCACTCGCTTGGCCACTGCTGAGCCCAAGGCCGGTTCAGCAGGGGGTGGGACGAGGGCCACTGTGCCCGCCTGAAGGAGAGGCAAGATAAACATCGAGATCCTGGCATGACTGACAGCTGCTGCAGTGCGAACTCTAACCAGAAAATAATTCTACTTATTCTGTTTTGGCTTGTCTACCCTCTCCTTATGTTTTTCTTTTCACTAATGATTCCGGAAAACTTAATATACAGGTGGACCCATATGTGGTGTCTTGTGAACAATGTATGCTTTCATCTTGTTTAACTCCTCAATATAATGTTTGTTCCTTTGTGGTGTTAAAACGTCCATCCGATCTTATGGTGCCTGTAACTGTAACTACTTATTGGTATGATAATTATCGTCTTGCTGTGTTAAAACAACTACAAGATTTAATGTGATTAAGACGGTTTGTGAGCTTACTAATTTTAGGGAATTCAGCTTTAATAACAACAATTACTACTGTCACTGTTACTACTGTTACTTTTACTGTTACTATTACTGTTACTGTCACTGTGGCAGCAATATCATTGACTCAACAAGTGCAAATGCCCAATATGTTGAAAAAATCATATTTTAGGTGTTCAGCAGATATTAGTTTGGACTTAGGGAAACTTCATAATCAGATACAGACCTTGGAACACTCTCGACTGGATTTTACCACCGCTGGAGCTGCTAATGACTTTTTCCACATCTTCTCTAATTTTATTTCTGGAAAAAACATTTTGTCTAATATCTTTAGTTATGCTGCTGTTGGTACTCTAATTTTACTTCTTATAATCATTTTTCCTGGTATTGTCAGGATTCTTCAGCAGAACATTCAGAAGCTCGCGACTGAGCTGCATCTGGCTGTTTTAAGAAATAAAACAGGGGGAGATGCCGGGAGCCAGTGTGAGGAACTCCGCCTGTGGCAAAGGTCATGAGGAAGGAGGCTCAGCATACGCAAAGGTGGGATCGAGCCTCAGGAGACACCCTGTTCCCAAGCATCTACCCCCAAAACCAGAGTCTGCCTATTTTACTATTTTATGCTCTCACCTACACCTCTGACTTTGCAGGGGGATGTCCCCCATCACCTCTCTTGGAGTAGGAGTTAACTTACAGCTCCAGTTAATAAAAATTCCTGGGTGTGACAAGAGTGTTTCAACTTACAAAATTCTCTGAGGGTTCTCTAGCCTGCCTGAACAGGTTCATTCAGCCACACGTGATTGTTCACAGCCTCCCAACCGTGAGAGGCACGAGATGCTTTAAACTTTCTAAATACAGATTGTCTTGAGAGGTTAGAAAATTATTAGTATAGTATAGTGAGTTGACACCACAGCTCAAAAGCAAAAGCATCAATTCTTTGGCACTCAGCCTTCTTCACAGTCCAACTCTCACATCCATACATGACCACANATTTTCCTACTACACTATTTCTTTCTAATCTCCCTCCATATCTTTAATTAAGCAATTAATTCCTAGGATGACGACTCTGCTTCCCCTTCGAATTCCCTGGATCCACTGGGGCTGGACCCCAGAACCTTGACATAAACCTACACAGCTCTTCTCACCAGCTTTTTATGTTATATTTCTCTTTGAATTTCATAATATCTTATTTCATAACCTATTATTATTTGAGGAGAAAGAATATGAGCAAACTTCCTCTTGTACCTGTAGTTGGAAAATTTTTTGTAGTTTCTTTTCAATTACTAAGTTGTATGTGACTCCTGGAGCCCCCCTGGGATGTAGCCCACCAGGCTCCTCTGTCCATGGGGTTTTACAGGCAAGAATACTGGAATGGGTTTCTATTTCCTTCTCCAGGAGATCTTCCTGGAGCAGGGATTGAACCTGTATCTCTTGCATTGACAGGTGATTCTTTTACCCACTGAGCCACCAGGGAAGCCCTAGTTTGAATTATAGACCATCTATATAATCAAACAGATAATAATCAGTTTAAGGCTGACAGTAAAAAAAAAAAAAACACACACACACAAAAACCCTCTAAATAATGGGATTATTTTTGATACACACCTGAATTTTTGATTGTTTGATATTTTCCCAATCAATCATATTATTATGACACCATATGTAGCCACAGCATTCCTTTGTTCTAAAATTATGTTTCATGGTACTTAGTCAATCCTCAATACATGAAGCAGAGAATCTGAGGCTTAATTATAGAAAAATGTATCCATTTTAAAAATGAAAAGGCAAAATTGCAGTCTGTAATTATACACCTTTTAGAAAAAACACTGCAAGAAAAGAAAAAGCACATTGATAATTTGAAAAAGTAGGACTCCTGCACTAAGTAAGTCAATATAGAAAGAAGAGCCAGTTGCCCTTTGTATGTCAGAAAGTCAATAATAAACTAGGAAAAGCAGCAGCACACATCTGAAAGCTCTCTCATCTTGTGATCTTTGGAAGAAATGATCTTACATAAACCATTCCAGAAAGTGCTAAGCAATTATAAATCCCATGTTTAAATAAATCATATTAAACAGGCTCAAGAAGATGATATCATGAAAAGCTGAACTAAAATGTAAAACAAAATTATAAATATATAGACATACTTTCAGTATACTGATTAGACAACTTATTATGCTGAGCAGTAGCTCACCTTTTGCTATGCGATAATAGTAGAATTTCTTTACGTGACATTTGCTGTAATCATTTATGTTTGATGGAAACATCTAACTATAGAGAGAACATCTGGAATTGTAGATACATAATTTTGACTAGGTCTACTTTAAAGACCAAAGTGTAGAGACAAGTAAAAGCCAGACCATGCCACAAGAAAAACCCCCAAAAGCATTGATACTAACAGAGTACAGCTTTAATACAGAAGGAAGATAATAACTGAATAATAGTATTGTATAATGTAGCAGAAATGCATGAGGTATGACATTGCTAGGGGAAAAAATATTCCCTCTCAGAAAGAATCAGGCTTCTCTGGTGGCTCAGATGGTAAAGAATCTGCCTACAATCCAGGAGACTCAGGGTCAGGAAGACCACCTCGAGAAGGGAATGGCAACCTACTCCAGTATCTTTGCCTGGAGAATCCCATGGACAGAAGAGCCATTGAGGGCTACAGCTCATGGGGTCACAAAGAGTAAGACACAACTGAGCAAGTAACACTTTCACTTTCAGAGAGAATCCTGGAAACACTTCATCTGATTAGGGAAAATGCCAGTCTCTTGTATTTCTGCAAGAGGCTGTGAATAATGGAGTTACTCAATAAGTAGAAGATTTTAATCTTAATGAAGTTGAATATGTAATTTTTATGTTATGATAATTACTCTCTGTGCACTGCTAAAGAAATCAGGTTCTGAAGCAAGCAAAAAAAAAAAAAATCTCAAATGCCCAAATCTAAATATTATAACAATTACTATTTTGGTATATATCAGCACATATTGTTATTTTGGGTCTATCAGTTCAGTTCAGTCACTCAGTCGTGTCCAAGTCTTTGTGACCACATGGACTGCAGCATGCTAGGCTTCCCTGTCCATCACAAACTTCTGGAGCATACTCAAACTCATGTCCATCGAATTGGTGATGCCATCCAACCATCTCATCCTCTGTAATCCCCTTCTTCTCCTGCCTTCAATCTTTCCCAGCAACAGGGTCTTTTCCAATGAGTCATTTCTTCACATCAGGTGGCCAAGGTATTGGAACTTCAGCTTCAGCATCAGTCCTTCCAAAGAATATTCAGGACTGATTTCCTTTAGGATGGATTGGTTTGATGTCGTTGCAGTCCAAGGGACTCTCAAGAGTCTTCTCCAACACCACAGTTCAAAAGCATCAATTCTTTGGCGGTCAGCTTTCTTTATAGTCCAACTCTCACATCCAGAAATGACTACCGGAAAAACCATAGCTTTGACTAGACAGACCTTTGTTCACAAAGTAATGTTCCTGCTTTTGAACATGCTGTCTAGGTTGATGATAGCTTTTCTTCCAAGAAACAAGTGTCTTTTAATTTCATGGCTGCAGTAACTATCTGCAGTGATTTTGGAGCCCCCCAAAATAAATATCTGTCACTGTTTCCATTGTTTCCTCATCTGTTTGCCATGAAGTGATGGGATCGGATGCCATGATCTTAGTTTTCTAAAGGTTGAGTTTTAAGCCTGCTTTTCACTCTCTGCTTTCACTTTCATCAAAAGGTCATTTAGTTTTTCTTCACTTTCTGCCATAAAAGTGGTGTCATCTGCATATCTGAGGTTACTGATATTTCTCCCAGCAATCTTAATTCCAGCTTGTGCTTCAGCCAGCCTGGCATGTCGCATGATGTACTCTGCATATAAATTAAATAAGCAGGGTGACAATATACAGACTTGACATACTCCTTTCCTGATTTGGAACCAGTCTGTTGTTCCACATCCTGTTCTAATTTTTGCTTCTTGACCTCCGTACAGATTTCTTGGGAGGCAGGTCAGGTGGTCTGGTATTCCCCCCTTTAGGAAATTTCACAGTTTGTTGTGATCCACACAAAGACTTTGGTGTAGTCAATAAAGCAGATGTCTAAGGCTTTGGCAAATGCTTTTGTGTGTGTGTATATATATATATATATTTTTTTTTTTTCCTCAAATCTCCTTTAGCTATTCATCCATCATTGGACATTTAGGTTTCTTTCATACCTTGGCTATTGTAAGTAATGCTGCAATAAACGTGAGAGTGCAGATATCTTTTTGATACCCTGTTTGTGCTTTCTTTGGATATGTAACCAGAAATGGAATTGCTGAATCATAGTTTATCACACCTGTTGGAATGGCTGTTATCAAGAAGGCAAGAGATGACAAATGTTAACAAGGATGTAGAGAAAAGGGAACCTTTGCATACTATTCACAGAAATGTAAATTAGTGCAGCCATGATGGAAAACAGTTCCTTTTAAAAAAGAAAAAAACGTTTTAAGCAGTATTTAACATTTTTAACAGTACTCATTTTCTATATTTGCATTTCTCTATCAGATATGATACTGGAAACCAGCCCCTTTTAGGACAAGATCAAGGTGCTGGGAGGGTCGATTCCTTCTAAAGCCTGTGAGGAAGAATTTTCATGCCTCGGCCTAGCTTTTGGCAGGTTGCTGGCAATCTTTGGCATTATTTGGCTTGTGTAAGGATTACTTTGAAATTGACCTTCATTTCTATTTGTCATTTTCTCTGCATGCATGTCTATATCCAAATGTCTCTTTTTTAAGAACACCAGTCATATGGAATTAGGGCCCCACCCTACTGGAGTATGACCTCATCTTAGCTCATTATATCTGTTATCATTCTATTCTCAAGTAAGTTCCTATTTTGAGGTAATGGGGACCAGGACCTCAACATGTAAGTTTGAGGGGAACACAATTCAACATGTAACATATGATAGGACTATATTTACCCTTGTAAGAAGCTGCCAAACTGTGTTCTGAAGTGGTTGTAACATTTTCATTCCCATCAGTAATGAATAAACATTGGCAGTGCCTATCCATTCACTGTCTAGGGGCAGAGAATCCTATTCAAGGGGTATCAGTTTCCCATTCCCATTGGCAAGCTCATTCCAGTCTCACCTGGATGCCATAATTACCTGCATCAATCTCTCTTTGTTCTGATCTTATGCCTGACAAGTATTCATCTGTGTAGAAATTGGCTCTTGTCTAGATCTGACCATGTGGTTTAGCCACCTCCCAGGAGAGGCATGTTTCTCATTGCAAATCAATTAAACCACAGCATGACTTAATGCATTAGTCATTTCAGTTTTGGGGAACCCTCTTGAGAGATGAAATCCTTCTCAGTTTGCTACTAAAATCAAGTGCCTAAGTTTGTGGCGGTCAAGAAACCATAGTAAATGTTCATATGTTCGTCTGTGAAATGTGATAAAAATCACCAGTGGTGATTCTTGGTGACATTCAGAGGTTGCAGCTGATTATGTGTGTCTTTTATTTATCATTTAAACTGGTTCATAGTAAACTTACTTTCTTTGTTATCACTGATAATAAAATTTCTTATATTACTTCAACTATTGCTAGAGTGACAATAAGTTCTTATTTCTCCTTATAATAATGGTTGGAAACTAAGAAGAAAGTTATAAGGAATTAGTATGATCTAATTATTATTTCAAATCTTGACCAGATCCATCAGAATTTAGGTGATTTTTGTTGTTTGTGATTGTATGTTTGTGAGAAATGTCATTTCTCTACATTTTTATTTCTTTGAAAGACACTAGTTTTAGGAACTTCTAAGTCAATTCTAGTAACCAGATAGCCACTAGGGGAGAAAAAAAAAAAGATCTCAATTTTTAAGTGCAAAGTTTTTGCTCCAAAAATGTAAGCTCAAACAATCTAAAGAGTTTGTGCCTTGAACTTTTATTATATACTTTTGCTCTTTTCCTTGTTTTTTTTTCAGTACAAAGTGTTGGGTAATATTCATCCTTGTACCCCTCCAATATTTACTACAGTGAAAAATATTAGTTGGACTGGACTCAAAATAGTTTGAATTCAGTAATCAAAAACAATTCCTTCATTCAAGTAGCAGTTCTATAGATGATGAGGATTTTCAGCCATTATTTAAATGTTTACTGTCAGAAAAATGAGACATGGGTTTCTGGTGCTGTGAAATTCTTTTTAAAGTGTTCTCTCCTATAATGCTAGTGATTCTTTACATATTTACTGATATGTAAAGATGCAAGACTCACTGAGCTATGTTAGTAACATATGAGTCAACTGAGAATCAGACATGTGTCAGAGGTTTTATTTTTAATTTTAGACATTTGTAAGTAACACTCTATCCATCTCTTCCTCTTAAATATGCATAGACTGTGTGGTATCTCTTGCTTTTCACTTTATAAGATAATGAAATAATCATGATCATTTTAACTACTTGGGCCAATTTGGTATTTCTGAGCTATTTAAAGTATCGTTTGGAGGAAAATAAAATCAGGTGAAATGCATTTAAATTTGCACTTCTCCGTGACATTAAAGAAGGTATTATATCTGTACCATCCTTGAAGTATTTTAATTCTTTATGTTTTGAGAAATGATCTAGAAAATTGTTGATATGTTCCTTGAAAAAAACTGAACTTAATTAACACACATTAATTCAAAAGTTCAATACTGAGTTCTTACTAGCCTATTCTTTACTCTGGAATATGAATATCTCTCCAAATGGAAGTCTGTACTCTCTCTCAGCTGCCTATAATAACTCTGCTTATCACATCTAGTTTTAAAAATACTAAAATTACCCTTAATGATTGATGTTACTTTTATAATTATGATAAGTGATCTCATGACATCACAAATGGATAATCACTTCTGAATGTTTCTAATTTAAAATTGAATAACTTTCAAAAGCTTTGCTATTCAGTCCCTCAGTCCTGTCTGACTCTTTGCTACCCCATGACTGCTAGGCTTCCCTTTCCTTCACTATCTCCCAGTTTGCTCTAACTTGTGTTCATTGAGTTGGTAATGCCATCCAACCGTCTTGTCCTCTGTCAACCCCTTCTCATCCTGCCCTCAATCTTTCTCAGCATCAGGGTCTTTTCCAATGAATTGGCTTTCCCATCAGGTGACCAATGCATTTTAGCTTCAGTGTCAGCATCAGTCCTTCCAGTGAATATTCAGGGTTGATTTCATTTAACGTAGACTGGTTTGATCTCCTTGCTATCCAAGGGAATCTCAAAAGTTTTACCTAAATAGAATTAAATTTTGTTGTTATTTTCTCTACTGTATTCCCACTTGTGATCAATATTGACTAGAATTCTGCTTTCCTGAAGTTTATTTCATGTTCTGCATCAGTTCAGTTCAGTTCAGTCACTCAGACTCTTTGTGACCCCATGGACTGCAGCACGCCAAGCTTCCCTGTCCATAACCAAATTTCTGGAGCATACTCAAACTCATATCCATCGCCATCAGTGTTGCCATCCAGCCATCTCATCCTCTGCTGTCCCCTTCTCCTCCAGCCTTCAATCTTTCCCAGCATCAAGGTCTTTCCTAATGAGTCAGTTCTTCACATCATATGGCCAAAGTATTGGAGTTTCAGCTTCAGCATCAGTCCTTCCAATGAATATTCAGGACTGATTTCTTTTAGGATGGACTCGTTTAACCTCCTTGTAGTCCAAGGGACTCTCAAGAGTCTTCTCAAACACCACAAATCAAAAGCATCAATTCTTTGGTGCTCAGCTTTCTTTACAGTCCAACTCTCACATCCATACATGACTATTGGAAAAACCATGGCTTTGACTAGATGGACCTTGTTGGTAAAGTAATGTCTTTGCTTTTTATTATGCTGTCTAGGTTGGTCATAGTTTTTCTTTCAAGGAACAAGTTTCTTTTTGGAACCTCAGAAAATAAATATCTGTCACTCTTTCCATTGTTTTTCCATCTATTTGCCATGAAATGATGGGACTGGAAGCCATGATCTTTCTTTCACTTTTATCAAGAGGATCTTTAGTTCTTTTTCTGCCATAAGGGTGGTGTTATCTGCATATCTGAGGTTATTGATTTCATGTTTTGGACAGGAATAAATAAATATATATATATATATATATATAGTTTTGTTTTACTTTTTTGAGTTAGCATTGCTTTGCTTTGAACACAGCTATGATTTGACCCTGCTTCTGTAAGAGATTTGGTTTTACTGTACAAATCGCTGTCTTTGTCAGCTTTTTGCACCTTGCACACAACTTTAACTTAGAATTGGGGCCGCGTATGTGCTCAGACTGTGCTCTCATGCTGTGCTTACAGTATTTTGTGATCAAAACTCCTTCATTAGGTATTTTAGACCTCTAGTCCGTAAAAATTGCTCATATATATATATATATATATAATTAAATAGAAGTTTAAAAATTCTATGTTCTTCCTAAATTTTCATATACTATAGGAGTAGGTTTTTATTCTAGATGTTCACCTTTAAGTAAAACTGATTCTAAAGAATTTATATTCTGTTGGGTGGGTTTGTGAGTGGGGGACAAGGACTTTTATAATTGTAAATTGAATCAGTTTAATGCATATGTTCTTTTTTATGGGTTAAATTAATGGGCATTCTGAACTTAGAGCAAATTGCTAAAAGATCTGTTCCATAATAAACAAGCCAATATACTGTGATTTTTAATAAAGAAGAGAGGGAAAATATGAGGTTTTAATATTGTATAATGCTCAGAATTCTCTAAGCTAGGCTTTAGCAATACATGAATCGTGAACTTCCAGATGTTCAAGCTGGTTTTAGAAAAGGCAGAGGAATCAGATATCAAATTGCCAACATCNTCCTGGGTGTTCATTGGAAGGACTGATGCTAAAGCTGAAACTCCAATACTTTGGCCACCTCATGGGAAGAGTTGACTCATTGGAAAAGACTCTGATGCTGGGAGGGATTGGGGGCAGGAGGAGAAGGGGACAACAGGATGAGATGGCTGGATAGCATCACCGACTCGATGGACATAAGTCTGAGTGAACTCCAGGAGATGGACAGGGAGGCCTAGCATGCTGTGATTCATGTGGTTGCAAAGAGTTGGACACAACTGAGTTACTGAACTGAATTGAACTGATTTCTCATTAGGTAAAGTTTAACTTTTCCATACAAGTAATATTTTCTCTTTTTAGAAGATTTTTAACTTGAAAGTCAGTAGATGTTAAAAATTAGCTATAAATACCTATTAACCAAACATCATAATGATTGGTATTTTTCTTGATTTTATTTCAGGCTTTTAAAAAAAAAAAAGCATAAAACAATATCAGCAACATTATCAGTTATTTATTATGTGCTACACCTATGATTGTTTCCGTTCTCCACTTTTACCATAGTTACTAAGTCCTATACTAATATTGTAGCTATAAATTTATAATCTTATTTGCATTAAACACTCCATATTATTTTAAATTATATCTTACATATTTATATTTAAATATCTATATTTGTATGCATATATCCTAAAATAGTTGTAAATTATAATGTAACTCTAAAGTATGTGTCAGAGTTGTTTTTCTATTAAGATATAAATATTTACCAAATAACTTCAGGCATTTTAAGCAAACATCCTAAAGGAGAACTAACTTTCTATTAGACTTAAGGTACTTTTAAGTGTTTTCTGTTGTAACTAGTATTACAAAAAAAAAGTCTTCTCAAAATTCAACTTCAATATTTTAGGGAAGTTTTCTTCAAGTAAATTTCTGAGTCAAAAGAGGTAAACACTTTTAGGGCTCCAAAATACAGACGGCAAATTATTCTTTCCAAAAAATGAACAATTTGCTCTGAAACAGAGAGTGATTGAATCTAAGTTGTACTGTAATCAATCCATTATTATTTATTTAAAAAATCAGTAGTAAAGAAAATACATATTTTCTTTCATTAATTTGCATACCTTTGATTACTAGTATGTATAAATTTTTTCTATCTATAAAACATCTACTGTCCTCAATATAAATACTAAAGATTCATATTATTTGCACATTATTCATTTAAAGGTTTTAATATATTATTTATTGATTTAATGAGATTTTTATATACAAAAGCCATTTGTGGAACTGTCCCTTCGAATGCTTCAAGAGCACCAGCTATTAAGAATGGGCTGTTGACTTTAGTGATAGAGTGCTGTATAAAGTGATGCACAGGCATCATACAGTGAGTGTTTCTTCTGAGACTGAGAGAAATTTTGCTTAATCTCAGAAATAAAAATTATGGCACTTCTAAATGGTTGGTATATTATTAGCCACTGGATATAGACATTGAGGCTGGCTTTGTTACTCTTATTTCTTTAAGAAGTTAAGAATTGAACACAGGTTATCATTAGTTATTACACAGAATATTATGGTATTTTGGCTTCTAATTACATTTTTAGATTTATCATGTATTTCATTAATTTCAACCTTTTAACTCACATATCATTACTTGGTGTAATAAAATACATATTTCTGTAAGCCATCAAGCCCTGTTTTTGAAAGAATGAAGGATACAAAAAACTTTCAGTTAGATAAAACAAACTAAAAAGTGCTTTGAATAGCTATTGCTAAAGCTTTTTCTCATTTTAATTTAAAAAAATATATATAAAGAATCACATTTTATGTGATTAAACACAAAATAGTCGAGTTTTCTTCCATGATACCTTTCATTCTTTTATAAGCTTCAGTTCAGTTCAGTTGCTCAGTCATGTCTGACTCTTTGCGACCCCATGAATCACAACACGCCAGGCCTCCCTGTCTGTCATCAACTCCCGAAGTTCACTCAAATTCATGTCCATAGAGTCGGTGATGCCATCTNACACAAAATAGTCGAGTTTTCTTCCATGATACCTTTCATTCTTTTATAAGCTTCAGTTCAGTTCAGTTGCTCAGTCATGTCTGACTCTTTGCGACCCCATGAATCACAACACGCCAGGCCTCCCTGTCTGTCATCAACTCCCGAAGTTCACTCAAATTCATGTCCATAGAGTCGGTG
Source organism: Neotragus moschatus (assembly GCA_006410615.1). NCBI lineage: Eukaryota > Metazoa > Chordata > Mammalia > Artiodactyla > Bovidae > Neotragus > Neotragus moschatus. The sequence continues at coordinate 286,922 of SJYA01001484.1, read as the reverse complement.
ATGCCATCTAGCCATCTCATCCTCTGTCATCCCTTTCTCCTCCTGCCCCCAATCCCTCTCAGCATCAGAGTCTTTTCCAGTGAGTCAATTCTTCGCATGAGGTGGCCAAAGTAATGGAGTTTCAGCTTTAGCATCATTCCTTCCAAAGAACACACAGGGTTGATCTCCTTTAGGATGGACTGGTTGGATATCCTTGCAGTCCAAGAGACTCCCAGGAGTCTTCTCCAACACCACAGTTGAAAAGCATTAATTCTTCAGTCCTCAGCTTTCTTCACAGTCCAACTCTAGCATCCATACATGATTACTGGAAAAACCATAGCCTTGACTAGATGGACCTTTGGCAAAGTAATGTCTCAGCTTTTGAATATACTATCTAGGTTGATCATAACTTTTCTTCCAAGGAGTAAGTGTCTTTTAATTTCATGGCTGCAATCACCATCTGCAGTGATTTTGGAGCCCAAAAAATAAAGTCTGACACTGTTTCCACTGTTTCCCCATCTATTTCCCATGAAGTGATGGGACCAGATGCCGTGATCTTTCACCACAAATAATGGAAAACTCAACTAACATCAACCTAAATAGATTTTCTTTCTCTACTGAAACTAAGTGTAGAGATAGATATTTGACATATTTGCAAAATTTCTTGGCTTTTCCTTTATGGCTGAAAAATGGTTGCCACAATCCCAAGTATGATATCTATATTCCAGCAAGGAATAAATTGATGAATAGGCTAGTAGCAGCAGAGTTCCATTTGAATTTTATTTGCTTGTTTGTTTGTTTATTTTTGACTGTGCTGTGTCTTCATTGCTACGTGAGGGTTTTCTCTAGTTGCAGCAAGGGAGGCTATTCTCTATTTGTGGTTTGTTGACCTCCTTGTGGTGGCTTCTCTTCTCATGGAGCATGGGCTCTAAGGCACATGGGCTCTCAGTTGTGGTGGTGCATGGGCTTAGTTGCCCCATGAATATGGAGTCTTTCCAGACCAGGGGTTGAACCTGTGTTCCCTATATTTGCAGGCAGGCTCTTAACCACTGGACCACCAGGGAAGTTCCACTTGAATCTTGATGAGCAAATTCTATTACATGGCTACTGTGAGCTAAGAGGCAAGTACCTGTTTTCTCTCATCTCACAGTGGAGATGAACAAGAGAAACAGGATGCGAGTGAGTATTGTGAATGGTGATTGTTTAATAATTGTATATAAAGTCACTTTCTAAATTTTAAGATAATTGCCCCTTCTAAATCAGATTAAAAACTCATTTAGGGCTGGTTATAATCCCTTCTTTTTCCCTACAAGAGTATCCAGCAAAATACATAGCATTATTATTCAAAATTTATTGATATTTAAATGTTAGGATAAAAATAAGTACATTATTGAGTTTTTGTTAAGTGCACACTCTTAATGGTACACACAAGCTAATTTTATAAAATTCATTTAATGTAAATGTAATGTAACCTTACAAATCTGAACTCTAATCACAAAAGTATTTCCCTAAGTATTTTACTCAATGGATGAGAGTGGAGGTATACCCAGGTCCCAAGTCAATCTAAATGTTTTAGAATTGTATCAGAAATTAGATTACTGGTTCTATTAGTTTCTGTTGCTGAGTAACACATTTTAAACACAAATTTATTATCTCAGTTTCTATGGACCAGTATTATGGGTAGATGCACTGTCTGCTTAGGATCCTCCCCTGCTGAGGATCTCACCAGGCTGAAAGCAAGGTGTTGGCTAGACTACAATATCATCTGAGGTTCAGAGACCCTTTCTGAATTTACTGTTTTTTGACAGAAATCAGCTTCTTGTTATAGGACTTAAGCTCCAGTTTCCTTACGTATTGTTGACCAGAAATGACACTTATTTTTCAGGGGTCATCCCCAGGACCTTGCCACATGGTCATTTTCACCTGCAGTTCACAGTATGGCTGTTAGCTTCTTCAAGGCAAGAAGGAGCATATCTGCTGTATTGAATTACTTCAAATTCTAAAATCCCTCCACTCCTAATTTCTTTAAAGGGTTTGTCTGAGCAAGTCAGGCTCCCTTAGGATAATCTCCCATTTGATTAATTTAAAGTCAGCTGATTAAAGGTTTTGATTACTTTTGCAAAATTTGTCAACTTTTGCCATATAGCATAACCTGATCATAGGAGTGGTATTCTATCTTAAAGCATCACATTCACATGGCTTACCCATGTGGGAGGGGCCTGGGTTATACAGGACATTGACACTAGAGGATGATAATCATAACTGTGGGGACCCTCTATAATTTGCCTTACCACACTGGTCAAACTTCAGTGTATTTAATACTTTCAAGAACTAATTATGAATGATAGATTTAGAAAAAATAAAATAACACGTCAAATATATCTGAGGATCTAGGGAAGCCTCTCAAGTAATGTAGGGATTTCTTTAGACATGGAGTGTTTTTAATGTATGATAGGATCACCTTTATTGCAATCAGATTCAATTGTCAGAGTTGCTAATCACTATACCCACACCACCAAATGACATGTAAAACTTAGTGTGGTCTCTCTCACAAAGAAATTGCTCAGCTAATATTGCCTGAAATTATTCTTTTTACTGATGGATTAAAATATATTTTCTTTTTGGCACCAATGTATCAGTTTGAAGGTTGGATGGCTAGTATTTTGTTAATTAAATAAGTATAAATTATGCTGAGTGGGTAAAATTGGATTTTTCAGAAAACTGCAAAATGATTTGACTTTTTGTCCTTCAAAGAGTGTCAAGAGAAATTGAACTGATTGCAAAGTGGCTAGGATTGAAAAGGTTTTATGTTGAAAAGAAAAAAAAACGAGTTTATTCAGGGAATTCTTATGAATTATTCTTTTGTATCTTTTTTAGGGCATTGTATGATTGTTGCAATCACATTTATTCTCAGGAATCTCCTTTGCTCTTATGAACTTTCATTATCTGACACTCATTTCATCAGTTAAAATGAGATAAAAGCAGAAAATTGTGATAGCATTTGGGAAAAAGATATCTAACTGGTGATTTGATGATGCCTATGTTTCTTAAAAGAATTTATGCAGAAAGAAAAAGAAACGAGTTACAATTTATAGTGGAGAAAGTCACAACTTTGGAGTTCATCCAACTCTACCCTAACTAATCCTGAAAATTTAGACAAATCTGACCTTTGAGAAAATTTGAGAAAAAATTATCTTTAATCTCCATTAAATCATTAGCATCTTGATAATATATTTAATCTCCATTCAATTATTAGTATCTTAATATTATAGATATCATGTTATATCTATTAGAGAATAATTTCTAAATTTGATTAAATAAATGGGATGTGTTCATATTAACATTTTTGTTCTTAATTTTATGTTGATTTTTACATGCACGAGATTTTTATATTGTTTTTATATGTACAAATGTGATAAAGCTATGTTTCCATTCTTTAATTTGGTGAGTAAAAGAGCTAGTTTTTGCTTCATATCTTTGTTGTTTTAGTTGCTAGCTTGTGTCTGACTCTTTTGCAATCCCATGGACTGTAGCCTGCCAGGCTCCTCTGTCCATGGGGTTTCTCAGGCAAGAATATTGGAGTGGGTTGCGATTTTCTCCTCCAGGGAATCTTTCTGACCCAGGGATCAAACCTGCATATCCTGCATTGACAGGTGGATTCTTTACCACGGAGCCACCAGGGAAGCCCCACCCCATATCATTATGAGTACTTTAAAACATAGTGAGTAAAACCAGTGCACAGGGTTACAAAATGATGGAAATTTATGTAACTTTTTCTTACCTGTAAATTTTTACCTCATTAATCCTTTACCGTCCGTGTCCACTGAAAGACCTGTAAAAGGGAGGGCTAAGTAGTTGAAATTGAGTGTAGTGTATGTAAGGTATCTTACCTTCATAATTGTTATCTATTTCTGGGATAGTAACAATTTTGGCTTTTATTTAAATTATGAAACCAAATTAAAATTACTTTTTATATATTGATGTGAAGATTCCATAAAAATCTTTTGCTTTCTACAACTAAAACTTTTTAATTTTATCTTTACCTTTAATTTTATTTTTGTTTTAGGTTTCAATGATTATACTATTTCAAATTCAAAAAAAAAATACTTACTAATATATTTACTACTTGGGTTCTATATAGAATATATACTCTACTAGTTTTATCATCTTACGGAGAGAGAGATTTCTGATCACTGATCACTGGGATTTCAGTTAGATACACAGATATTCAGAGGAAGTCCAATTTAAATTTTCCCCCTAATTTCTTTATTACTTTGATTTATGGAACAAGTAGGATGCATGTGGAGAGTGTAGAGGCAGGAATATTCTTAAGTTTCACAAATGAAAACTTTCAAAGTTGCTTTATTTGACTTCCCTGTGGTATACTTCTTTTCTTCAATTATGATTTTTTTCTTTAATGTTCTTTGCCAAACTGTTTGTAAACCCATGGTGATATTTATCAGATGACTTGAGTAAGAAACCTTTATTCCATTCCTACTTCTGCCTCTGACTCTTTCAATGACCCGGAAAAATTAATATTCCTCCTACTATCTCTCAAGGTAAAAAACCAAAACAACAACAAAAATATGAGGGATATTCTGAAGCTTAATTATAATTATGATTCATAATAAGACCCACTGAGATATTTCAAGAAAAGTTATTATACACAGGCAAAATATTATTGTAAAACTCTCTTGACTTTTAGATTATTATTTACAGATTTCAGCAGAATTATATTTTAGTTGTAGCTGTAGGGTCTCTGATATTTTCCTATCAACTAAATCTTTCATTCTCCATAATAAATATTTCTAAGCTGTGGTTTCCTTGAAGAAGAAAATGCAGTAACTCAAAAGTGTTAAGTTGCATATATGAATTTTAAATTACCTTCCCTTTACCATTATGTTGGGATGAATTTAAAGTTATTAAGATTATTAAGATATCTAACACATTTTATATAGGTATAAGATGTAAGATAGAGTAAGACTACATAATTGTTTCATTTAAACCATCAAATACTTACATTCCATGGGAGTGTTAAAGAGAGTTGTTGAAGGCAACTTAGCTGTATTTTTTACATATTTCTTTATATGTCGCTTGGATTACAGAATATAGTGTAGTGTCTAAGCATCTGGATTCTAGTGTAAGATTGTCCGTGGGCAGATCTTTGCTCTATCATATATAAGCTGTGCAACTTTGACCAACTTATAAAATAGTCCATACTTCAATGTCCCCACTTAAAAAATGGAGATAATAATAGAATGGGCTGTTAGATAAATCAAATAGTACATACTAATATTTAGCACATGCAAGTGCTCAACAAGTACTAGCCTTTCCTACGTAGCTGGTCGTGGCTCTATTTCTTTATGTCAGTACCTGTTAACTGTATGGAACAAGAACCCTATAGTGCCTTCCCAGGAAAGACTGCTCTCCCCATTTCATCTGCCTGTCTCTTGTTTGTAAAAAAGCTGTAGTCTTCCATGCCTTCCCTAATCAAGAATTAATGATTGAAAGGATGTGAACATATGGTGACAAAACTGACAGTTGGGCCAGGAGAACTGGTATCAACTTAAACAATAAATAAGCAATACGACAGTCACAGAATCTTTAGTTCCTTCCTGAAGTACATAGATAAGAGTATATTATGCATATTCCTGCAACTGTATTGCAATTACTAAAGCCTCCACCAAATGGTAACCATGACCATGTAGCCTACAGACCTATTGCAGCCTGAGAATAGCAGTTTTAACCCCTGTGACAACACCCTGTTACTCACCATCAAACAGAGAATAGTGCACTGAATTGTGCACTAACTGATCATACCTGGATAAATTCCTTCATTCACCTTGCCTTTAAAAACGCTTCTTGAAACCACTCAGAAGTGGTTTTTTTTTTTCCTGATTATTGGCTTCCCTGGACTCCTTGTCTTGCCCCTGAAGTAAGTGCTGCACTTTCCTTCACCACAGCTCAATGTCAGTAGATTGGCTTTACTGCATATGAGCTGGTAGACCCAAGTTTGGTTGGAATTAGAGAGCTGTTTATTTTCATTCCTGATTTATTCTCTATTTACAACAATGTGTATTGTTGACTGTCATAATTTTTGCTTTGTTCCTGCTTAAACTTCTTCCATGGAGTCTTCATTCATTACATGAGCTCAATTTTTATATTTATGGATTTAAATTATACTGTTAAATTTAAAACCATCACTTAGACATTTATTAACAATAAAAATATAGGAAAAACTTATATTCATTGGGCATATATCAAGTAGAAGGAATATTTCCAAGTACTTTACATTCATTATTTTGTTTAATTTTCAAGATAGCAATGTTTGTTACTGTTGTTGTTCAGTCGATGTCATGTCCAACTCTTTGTGACCCCAGGAACTGCAACATGCCAGACTTCCCTGTCCTTCATTATCTCTCTGAGTTTTCTCACACTCATGTCCACTGAGTCAATGATGCCATCCAATGATATCATCCTCTGTTGTTTCCTTCTCCTCCTGCCTTCAATCTTGCGCAGCATCTGGGTATTTTCCAATGAGTTCATTCTTCACATCAGGTGGCCAAAGTACTGGAATTTCAGCTTCAGCATCAGTTGTTCCAATGAATATTCAGGGTTAATTTCCTTTAGGATTGACTGGTTTGAACTCCTTGCTGTCCAAAGGACTCTCAAAAGTCTTCTCTGGCACCACAGTTTGAAAGCATTAATTCTTCTGTACTTAGCCTTCTTTATGGTCCAACTCTCACATCCGTACATGACCAGTGGAAAAACCATAGCTTTGACTATACAGAACTTTGTCAGTAAAGTTATATGCTTTGAATATGCTGTCTAGGTTTGTCATAGCTCTTCTTCCAAGGAGCAAGCATCTTTTAACTTCATGGCTGTGTAGTCATCTGCAGTGATTTTGGAGCCCAAGAAAATAGAGTCTGTCACTGTTTGCATTGATTTCTCCATCTGTTTGACATAAAGTGATGGGATGACAGGCTTTGGTCTTAGTTTTTTGAGTATTGAGTTTTTAAGCCAGCTTTTCCACTCTCCTCTTTCACTTTCATCAAGAGGCTCTTTGGTTCCTCTTTGCTTTCTGCCATAAAGGTGGTGTCATCTGCATATCTGAGGTTGTTGATATTTCTCCCAGCAATCTTGATTCCAGCTTGTGCTTCTTCCAGCCCAGCATTTCTCATGATGTACTCTGCATATAAGTTAAATAAGCAGGGTGACAATATACAGCCTTGACATGCTCCTTTCCCAATTTGGAATCAGTCCATTTTTTCCATGTCTGGTTCTAGCTGTTTCTTCTTTTCCTGCATACAGATTTCTCAGGAGACAGGTAAGGTGATCTGGTATTCACATCTCTTGAAGAATTTTCCACAGTTTGTTTTGATCCACACAGTCAAAAGCTTTAGCATAATCAGCGAAGCAGAAGTAGATTTTTTTGGCATTCCTCTGCTTTTTCTATGATCCAATGGATGATGGCAATTTGACCTCTGGTTCCTCTGCCTTTTCTAAATCCTGCTTGTACATCTGAGAGTTCTTGGTTCCCATATTATTATTATCATTAACACCATTTGTAAATAAAAACCAACTAAAATTAATAGAAATTGGCCAGACTATTTAAGTCTATAGACAGAGCTAGAGTTTCAGCTCATATTATCTATTGATAAAGCCCATAATAGAACCTCTAAATTCTATTTTCTTATATTTCACTCAAATGTCTATTACTTAAGAATATACAGTCACTTTTTAAAAATATCCCAATCTGAGCTCTTTCTAGCATTTATATTCCTTTTTAAATTAATTTATTAATTTTATTTTTGGTTGTGCTGCATGTTCATTGCTGCCTGTGGGCGTCTCTAGTTGCAGTGATGGGGGCTACTCTTTGTTGTGCTGTACAGGCTTCTCATTGTGGTAGCTCTTCTTATTGTGGAATGCAGGCTCAGGTTTGCAGGCTTTAGTAGTTGCAGAACAGGGGTTCATTAGTTGTGGCTCACAGGCCCTAGAGCATGTGGGTTACAATAATTGTGGCACATGAAATTTAGTTTTCCACGGTGTGTGGAATTTTCCCAAATCAGAGATTAAACCCATGTTCCTTGCGTTAGCAGGTGGATTCCCATCCACTCTACCAGCGGGGATGTCTCCTAACATATATTTCTTATATTCTCATGACCAGTCCTACTTGGAATTCATGATTCTTTCTTGTAATTTACTTCTTTCCCTCACAATTGGTACTAACTTTGTTCTCCCTTGGTAATATTTCCAGCTTAAAAATAAGTTTCCATGACCCACCAGTCTGCATTCTGTGTAATTTTCTCTGCCACTACCCTGGCCTACACTTTCCTTTAAATGTCTGGATTACTGCCTTAATGCCATAATTATTCTCTCCTAACTTCCACTTCCCCAGATTGCACTCCAATTTGCCATTTCCTAGCTATGTGACCCTACCAGATTAATTTATCTTCCAATGTATCAATTTTAAAATATGGATAATAATATCTACCTAATAGAGTTGCTCTAGATTTCAAAACATAACATTAATGGATTTCCATAATTTGGCCCAACTGTATCTGAACTGTTTTAGCTCCTTAAGCAACCTTTTTCAGAAAGGCTAGTTGGGTTTTCCTTTGTCTTCTGGATCTTTATATCCAAGTCCTTGCAGTTCACTTAACCTAGGATGTCTGTCTCTTCCCCTCCTGATATCTAGTTTCTATGTGTGCATCAGTTCCAGCTCAGGCCCCACTGTCTGATGGTCAGTAAGTTTTGGGATCATTTTAACATTTACACAAGGTCCCTTGATGAGTGTCCCTTGGTTCACACTTTCTCAGTTATGTTGCATCCTACCTTTTATGCCCCACAATACCTAATTTAATGCTTCCTATTCAGGGAGTTGGAGGAGGGCATGGCAACCCATCCAGTCTTCTTGCCTGGAGAATCCGCGTGGACAGTGGAGCCTGGCGGGCTGAAGTCCATGGGATCACAGAGAGCTGGACATGACTGACTAAGCATGCACATACAGGGTTTAGTAAGCATTTAGTAACCGTTTGTTGAATTATTTTGATTCTTAGATCAATTTCGTTGTTACACAGTTTATTCCCGGGGGTTTATGCTGAAACCCAATGGAAAATGTCTTTTTTTTCCACAGCTGCCATTCCCCACTTTTCTTATTGTGTTGTCATCATGAAGTATAAATCTCACCTCCAGCTATAAGAACAGTTCAATTTTTAAAGACTAATTAGAATTATTCCAATGTTATTGCCCAGTGGTTTGCTCAGAAATGGTGAATAAGTATATAAGGCTGAAGTTTGTCAGTGCACGGCAGTCACCAGGTTTCCATAAGAGCAAACCCAGGTCTTTTATGTATCATTTAGGTCAGTGGGTTTCAAACTTAGTGTGCATCAAAATCATCTAGTAGACTTGTTAAAATACTGATTTTTGAACCTTATCCCCAGAATTTCTGGGGTCATAGATGAGGCCTAAGAATTCTCATTACTCTGCTAATTGGAAGATCACATTCCAAGGATCACTGGTTTGAAGCTTTGCTACTCAAAGTGTGATCCACATACCAACAGCTTTGACCTCACTTGAGAGCTTGTTTGAAATTCAGGATTTTGAACCTGAAGACCTACTGAATCTGTATTTTCAATTTAACAAAATACCTGCCCAGGTGACCACATGCACATTAAATTTCAGAAATACTAGTTTAGGCGGAGACATTTATTTTCCTGCTGGCTGTCCAAGAAGCAGATAACAGATTTCTATTGCTAGTCATCTTATGATCATAAGTGGAGCAAACTTTTAAGCAAAGCTGGTGATAGATAAGGCAGAGTGAAGCTGTGAAAACATAAGGTCCTTCATTGAAGTTGTTAATCTGGGTTCACCTTTGTGCTACATAATAATTTTATTTTATTTTTTGTTCTTGAACAAAAAATTCCCCTTATTGTTAAGGGCATTTTAAGTTGAAATTTCTATTTCTTTTTTTTTTTTTTTACTTTTTATTTTTACTTTATTTTGCTTTATAGTACTGTATTGGTTTTGCCATACATTGACATGAATCAGCCACTGGTGTACATGAGTTCCCAATCCTGAACCTCCCTCCCACCTCCCACCCCATATCATCTCTCTGGATCATCCCTGTGCACCAGCCCCAAGCATCTTACATATTAACTATACAAGTCTCTGGCATGAAAAGTATTCATATATACTGCCTTGGATTAGTAAGACATTGCTGTCAAATTATCTAAAAACTTATGAATTTATTTTCCAATAAACTGGTATATCAAAAGCACCAGTATTTGGTGACAGTAATTTGTGTTATTTTAAAAAATTTAAAACTATTAATAGAGTAAGGAAGAAAAACACACAAGGAAAGATAATTTTCTTAGGCAGTTGAACAAATGTTGACGGAAACAAGAAAGGAGAGGATTAAAGACAAAAATATTGCTTGAGGTGAATATAGCTAATCTCAGACTGTAAGCACAATTAACTGCACATTTCACCTGAGAGAAAGAAAAATAATAATAACAATATCCATAACTACTTTTGAGTATTATCACACGCCAGACATTGTATTGTTTCTATACATAATTTAATACTGATTTATGACAGACAATATTGAAAACAGATGTATGTAATATGAATATATATATATTTTTTCAGTCACTCAGTCATGTCTGACTACTTGTGACCCCATGGACTATACAGTCCATGGAATTCTCTAAGCCAGAATACTGGAGTGGATAGCCTTTCCCTTCTCCAGGGGATCTTCCCAACCCAGGGATTGAACCCAGATCTCCTGCTTTCTAGGTGGATTTTTTGCCAGCTGAGCCACAAGGTAAGCTCAAGAATCCTGGAGTGGGTAACCTCTCCCTTCTCCAGTGGATATTCCCAACCCAGATATTGAGCTGGGGTCTCCTGCATTGAAGGTGGATTCTTTACCAACTGAGCTATCAGAGGAAGCCAAAATGTACAATACTCCTATTTTATTTATTAGGAATCAGAAGTTATGAAAAATTTAGTAACTTAAGTCAAACAACTAGTAAAGTATAGGACTGTACATCAGACATGTCTTCATTCCATAGAGTTGGTTATTTTCCATAAAGTAAGAATAAAGCAGAAGAGTTGAAATAGTCTAACTGTCCTCCTGGGAAATTTTCTCTTAGGAAAGTGATAAAGATGGTATAAGTTCATTTTATGTATTTCAGTTTTAAGGCATATTGATTATAAACCAATTTTTCCATATTTTAAAGTATATAAGGTATTAAAACTAGGATAGGTGTCTAATAACTGTTAATTTTCTCACATGAACAAGATCATCCTTATCTAATAAATCTCTGAATGGTCACACCAACAATTAAAAACCAAACAATAATGTTTAATTAATGTATTATTTACATACAAAATGTCATCTGTTTTTTTTAAATGTTAAAATATTCAGTAACAAATTTGGACTAAGTTAAGAAATTAAAATAGTTACCCTCTAATTGACGTTTGAAAAGCTATGGTAAAATTGAGAATATTTTAACTATTTATGAACTTTTGCATGTGTTAAATTACTACTGGCATTAAGGCAGAAGAAAAATAAATATTGCTCTTCTTCAGTTGGCATTTTGAAAAAGAAATTAAGGCCATTCCTTGGAAACAAAAACCATCATCCTCTAGAAAGTCTTTGTGGTGATTACAACTCTTGGGGAAAATCTTTCTCTACTTGATCTACAGTAACTCTTACATTATTTTCAGAGATGATTTTATGTAAGTATTATTTCATAACCACCAATTTTACATATCACCCTCTTAAGTGAGAAAATATAACCTTAGGGAGAAAAGGAGCTATAAAAGAAATATTCCTTTGATCTATAATTAGCAGCATATCATTCATGGTAATTTAAGAACAAGGAATACAGCTATAGGCACTAAATCTATTTCATGTACATACAAGATATTAATGAATCCTTCTAAAATCTGGGGGCTTTTTCTATGAAAATGACTACAAAATGGATATTCTTTGCAGAACATTTCAATCTTATGTCAGAAAATACCTAAAGCAGTAAACAAAATTATAAATAATTTGAGAAGAATATTATTTACATGCAAAGTGTTTCTATTACTTTGGAAGGTAATATTACAAATATTGGTTATATATTACGCAATAATCAGTGATGAACTCAGCCTTTCAAACACTAAAATGAATGCGTGGCAATACTCTATACTGAGGACTTTTACTACTTTTTAAAAGTTTTTATGTTAATTTTGAAATAACTTCAAAATGATAGAAGGTTAATACACATGATTCCTATATGAAAATTCATTAATTCACTAGCTAACATTTCAAGAAAGTATCTTGTGTTTAGTCAGACTTGGTAGTTGGAGATGCGATTTCACTTCTCTGAGTTTTAGTTTGCAGCTCTCTACTATTAGGGAAATATCTAACTTCTCTGAGCTTTAATCATAAAGATGTCGTGAGAATTAAATGAGACATTATATTAAAAGCACCTTCCTTCAAAAGTATCTTGCACAGTGTTGGTGATAAAAAAAAAATGTAGCTTAAAAGAAGACAAAGAGTATATGTGTAAATAATAGTTGTAGAATTCAGACTTTAACTTAAATGTATTGAAAGGCAAACCACTTCTTTCATCCTTTTCAGGATGCATTTCATTCGGCCAGGAACAAAAAGATCAATGTCATTTTAAAAATAAAGCATTTTGTATAAAGACAATCTATTTCATTGAATGATACAGTGTTTATCATGCATAATTTAATTATATATCTCACAACACAAATCAATAAAGCTGTTTAGATAGTAAGAAAAGTGTCAAGGTTTAAAGATAGACTTTTATAATATGGAAAAAAATTCTCTATTGACATATATAAAAACATTAGTTTTAGATAAGAAGCAATTGCTTCAGAATTTTCTTGTAAGTTAAAAATTACCTCATGTCTATGTTTAAATCAACAATTATCTTAGAAAATTGATGTACTCAATAAACAACCTTTTTATTGATGAGAGATAGATCCCAAGAGAATGCTTTGCCCCTGAAATTTTTTCTCCTTTCATCCTAATTGCTCCTGTCCAATATGGATGCAAAAAAAAAAAAAAAAAATTAAGATCACTAAGACAAAGAGTGCTGCCCACAACCCAGCTCTGCAATGGCTAAGGTGTAAGCTGCTACAGTGCTGCCCAACAGTGCACCATGAAAGGGCTTCAGGATGAAAGACAGGATGAGACATTTTGTGCTTTGGACAAGCAGACTCTTAGACACCTTAGGAAGAATTTTAATGACCTCAAGTTTTTGCATCTTCCCATAAAACAGGGTTCCCTGGTGGCTCAGATGGTAAAGAGTCTTCCTGCAGTGCTGGAGACCCGGGTTCAATCCCTGGGTTGGGAAGATCCCCTAGAGGAAGGCTTGACAATCCATTCAAATATTCTTGCTTGGAAAATTCCAAGGACAGAGGTTCCTGGCAGGCTACAGTCCATGGGGTTGCAAAGAGTCGGACTTGACTGAGTGCCTTAACTTTCTTTCTTTTCATTCAAAAAAAGCTCTAAAATTTTTGAAATATCTATTCTTTATGATTAGCAGCAATCTTACCAAGATTCATGATTAGCTGCATGTATTTCCTAGCTGAAAATCACATATAAACTGGCTTTTCCCCTACTTCTTTAGAGCAGTCACCCAGACTTAACTGAGTGACTGTCTTCTGGGCTCTAGTCCTGCGCTGAGGATTAAATTCTGAATACAACTTAAACTCACAATTCTCATTTTGAATATATATTTTTTAAGATAACATTAACATTTGCCCAACCACAGGTAGAATCAATGGCAAGTCCTTCTGGAAGCACATGACTGCCTGTCCAAGTCAGCTTGTGATTCCCTTCTTTGAAAACTTATTGTAATATTATGATTTATAGTAAGAAATATACACTTGGCCTTTGACCTTTCCTGTGATAGGAGCAATGAAAGAGTCTTGTTATGTTAATGAGATGACTTTTAGGAAAGTCTTTAGGTAGCCAAAGGATGAGGGCAGTTGGTAGAGGAAACAACCAACCCCATAATTAAAGAGTTGGAATATTTAGAAACAACCAAAGTTATCTTCTCTTACCTTTGATGCTCTCAACCTCAGGAGAGAGGAGAACTGGAGGTTGAATTGATTCCTTATAGCCAGTGATTTAATCAGTTGTACCTATGTGATAAAGCCTCCATGAAACTGCAAAAAGGACTGTGGAGAGCCTCCGAGTTGGTGACAAAGTGCCTGGCTGGAGAGGGCATGGAAGATTTTTTCCCTTTCCTATCTACCTTGCTGTTTGCATCTCTTCCACCTGGCTGTTCCTAAATTATATCCTTTTATAATAAACCAGAAATCTAGTTAGCAAACTTGCTCTGAGTTCTGTGAGCAGCTCTAGCAAATTAGTTGAGCCCGAGGAGGAAGGCATGGACACCTTTGATTTTTTAGCCAATTGGTCAGAAGTACAGGCAACAACTTGGACTTGGAAGCAGGGTAGGGGCAATCTTGTGCTACTGACCCCTTCACGTGTGGACTCTGATGCTCTCTCTAGTTAGATGGTATCAGAGTCGAGTTGAATTTTTGACACTGTTCTGGTGCCAGAGAATTGCTTGCTGTTGTGTGGGAAGTGGGTAGGGGAATTAGATCCAGGAACTCGAAAGAATTCCAAAGAGTGATTTGGTCTTGGATCAGAGCTTGTCCCAGTTTATGATTTTTTTTTTTAAGCTTTCTATGTTTAATGCTTTTATCCCCAGTGATATCATTACTTTTTATGGAAATTGCCTTGTGCATGCATGTGGAAAGGTAAAGAATCTTCCTGTAATGCAGGAGACACAAGAGACATGAGTTCAATCCCTGGGTCAAGAAGATCCCCTGGAGAGGGAAATGGCAATTCACTCCAGTATTCCTGCCTGGAAAATTTCATGGACCGAGAAGCCTGGTGGGCTATATAGTCCATGGGGCTGCAAAGAGTCCGACACAACTGAACACACACACACAAACACATGCAAATCTTCTCTCCTCACCTACCTGGGTGTAAAGCAACTTTTTTTTTTTTTTTTTTNAAGGAGGAAGGCATGGACACCTTTGATTTTTTAGCCAATTGGTCAGAAGTACAGGCAACAACTTGGACTTGGAAGCAGGGTAGGGGCAATCTTGTGCTACTGACCCCTTCACGTGTGGACTCTGATGCTCTCTCTAGTTAGATGGTATCAGAGTCGAGTTGAATTTTTGACACTGTTCTGGTGCCAGAGAATTGCTTGCTGTTGTGTGGGAAGTGGGTAGGGGAATTAGATCCAGGAACTCGAAAGAATTCCAAAGAGTGATTTGGTCTTGGATCAGAGCTTGTCCCAGTTTATGATTTTTTTTTTTAAGCTTTCTATGTTTAATGCTTTTATCCCCAGTGATATCATTACTTTTTATGGAAATTGCCTTGTGCATGCATGTGGAAAGGTAAAGAATCTTCCTGTAATGCAGGAGACACAAGAGACATGAGTTCAATCCCTGGGTCAAGAAGATCCCCTGGAGAGGGAAATGGCAATTCACTCCAGTATTCCTGCCTGGAAAATTTCATGGACCGAGAAGCCTGGTGGGCTATATAGTCCATGGGGCTGCAAAGAGTCCGACACAACTGAACACACACACACAAACACATGCAAATCTTCTCTCCTCACCTACCTGGGTGTAAAGCAACTTTTTTTTTTTTTTTTTTACTATTACAGATTTATTATAAAAGATACACCTCCAGGAACAGCCAAGTGGCAGAGATGCATAAGGCAGGGTATTGGGGGATGGGGTGGTACAGAGTTCCCATGTCCTCTCAGGGTGCACCACCCTCATAGCACTTCATGGTTTTGGAGTTTATATGGAGAATTCAGTACATGGGCATGGCCACTGGTGACTGAACTCAATCTCCAGCCACTCTCCCATCCCAGGAGGTCAGGAGATGGGTAAGAAGGGGAAGGGGACATGGGAAGGAAAACAGGGCTGAAAGTTTTAACTCTCTAATCACATGGTTGTTTCTTTCCTCTGGTGACCAGCTATCCAGATATCTGAAAATATATGTATATATGAAAGCATCTTGCCCTGCTCCTCACAAAGAGTTACCACATTTCTAAACTCCAGTTGATAGGGGCTTATCATGGTAACAAATGATGCTCTTAGCACTAAAATATTTTCAAAAGTTTTAAGAGTTCTGTGCCAGGATCCTTGGACAAAGAGCAAATAATACATATATATATATCAGTTCAGTTCAGTTGCTCATTTGTGTCCGACTCTTTGCAACCCCGTGGACTGCAGCATGCCAGGCTTCCATGTCCATCACCAACTCCCAGAGCTTACTCAACCTCATGTCCATTGGGCTGGTGATCCCATTCAACCATCTCATCCTCTGTTGTCTCCTTCTCCTCCTGCCTTCAATCTTCCCCAGCATCAGGGTCATTTCTTCTTATCAGGTGGCCAAAGTATTGGAGTTTCAGCTTCAGTCCTTCCAATGAATATTCAGGACTGACTTCCTTTAGGATTGAATGGTTTGATCTTGCAATCCAAGGGACTCTCAAGAGTCTTCCCCAACACCACAGTTCAAAAGCCAAAAGCATCAATTGTTCGGCACTCAGCTCTCTTTATAGGCCAACTCTCACATCCATACATGACTACTGGAAAAACTATAGCTTTGAATAGATGGACCTGTGTTGGCAAAGCAATGTCTCTGCTTCTTAATATGCTGTCTAGGTTGGTCATAACTTTCCTTCCAAGGAACAAGCTTCTAATTTCATGGCGTCAGTCATCATCTGCAGTGATGTTGGAGCCCCCAAAATAAAGGCTGTCACTGTTTCCATTGTTTCACCATCTATTTGTCATGAAGTGATTTGGACCAGATGCCATGATCTTAGTTTTCTGAATGTTGAGCTCTAAGCCAACTTTTTCACTCTCCTCTTTCACTTTCATCAAGAGGCTCTTTAGTTCTTCTTCTATTCTTGCCATAAAGGTGATGTAATCTGCGTATCTGAGGTTATTGATATTTTTCCTGGCAATCTTACTTCCAGTTTATGCTTCATCCAGCCTGGCATTTCGCACGATATACTCTGCGTATAAGTTAAATAAGCAGGGTGACTGTATACAACCTTGACGTACTCCTTTCCTGATTTGAAACTAGTCTCTTTTTCCATGTCCAGTTCTAACTGTTGCTTCTTGACCTGCATACAGATTTCTCAGGAGGCAGGTAAGGTGGTCTGGTATTCCCATCTCTTTCAGAATTTTCCAGTTTTTTGTAATCTACACAGTCAAAGACTTTGGCATAGTCAATAAAGCAGAAATAGATGTTTTTCTGGAACACTCTTGGTTTTTTTTTTTTATGATCCAACAGATGTTGGCAATTTGATCTCTGGTTTCTCTGCCCTTTCTAAATCCAACTTAACATCTGGAAGTTCACGGTTCAGGTACTGTTGAAGCCTGGGGGCCCAGAGGCTCGTTATTTGTGGCTCATGGGCCCTAGAGTACAGGGTCACCAGTGGTAGTGCATGGGCTTAGTTGCTCTGAGGTATGTGGGATCTTCCTGGACCAGATATTGTACCTGCTTCTCCTGCATTGGCAGGTGGGTTCTTATCCTCTGTGCCACCAGGGAAGTCCTGCACTCGTGCGTCCAGTTGCCGGGGTTAAAAGCAACCTCTTTTTGTCTCTACTTGTCTGATACTGAGTTAAACTGTGGCTAAATCTGACTTCATAGTTTTAATGATTTGCCACCTCCAATTATTTTGAGATGGGCCTTTACTCATTCCTTATAGTGCAAGGGGTAGAAATGGGAGCAGAGGGCCTCAAGGTTCTTCTTCCCCTTTGGAGGAGATTCTTCACTTGTGTTTTTCCTGCTAGTCTTACTGCCACAGTACATTTTCCCTCAGTTGGAGCACCACTTCAGCCCATACATTATTACCTTCCCCTCCGGCTCAAATTGTGGCACCTCTCATTTGTGACCCTCCTTTTACCTCCACCTGCACCTCTTACCTAAAGCCTTTAAGTGCTCTCTTCCAAAATTGCCTTCAATCTTATATTTCTAGACACTACTATGACTAAACTATTTTTTTAAATTTCATTGAGCTTTGAATATGCAGATATATTCATACTTAGAAAGTTTTTTGCTATTTCTATCATCTTTCTCATAAGGATATCCAATGGACTTAAGGCTTCAGCAAAGCATGTCATTAATAAAATGTGTAGATAAATCACAAACTGGGAGAAAACATTTATAAACATGTATCTGATGAGGGATTTATAACCAGGATATATTTTTTTAAAAACCTCTACAAATTAATAATAATTATAATGCAAACAGTCATATAAAAAGAAATAATATTTGAGTAGACCCTTCTAAAAATATTTTGCTGCTTAAAAATTGCATGAAAAAACTCTGTTAACAGGAAAATGCAGATAAAAAGTACAATGAGATATTGCTAACTGTTCATTTGGTAACTAAACTTGGAAATCCTGATAACACAAAATGTTGGCAAGGATGTGGAGCAATAGTAATTTTCATTTATTGCTGGTGGGAGTGTAAAACAATCAAGTCTTTTAGAACACATTTTGGCAATTTTTTGCAAAAAAATTGTACAACTACTCTATGACCTATTTATTCCATACCTTGATATTTGCCCAAAAGTAATGAAGACATGTCATAGAAAAATTGTACATGACTAATTATCAACTTTATTTATAATAGCTCAGTGCTGGAAGTAACCCAAATGACTACCAACAGTTAAATAGATAAATTCTGGTATGTGAATTTCAATAGAATAACATGTAGCAGTACAAATTAATGAGACATATGATAAGATAGATGAATTTTTAAAACATGTTGAATAAAGAAGTGACTCCATTTATATATAATTCATACAGGCAGAATTAATCTGTGGCAATAGAAACCATACTAGTGGTTGCCTCCAGGAGCAGAGTTTTATTGGAGAGTGAAATGAAATCTCTGGATTGATAGAAATGTTCTATTTCTTGATTGGGAAATTGATTACATGAGTATAGACATTTGTCAAACTCATGCTACTCTCTTCTTGAGATACATACATCTTATAAAATTTAAGTTAACTTAAATAAAGTAAATTGTTGTTCATTTGCTCAGTTCTGTCGGACAGTTTGCGACCCCATGGACTGCAGCACGCCAGGCTTCTATGTCCTTCCCATCTCCCAGAGCTTGCACAAACTCATGTCCATTAATCAGTGATGCCATCCAGCCTTCTCATCCTCTGCCATCCCCTTCTCCTCCAGCCTTCAATCTTTTCCAGCATCAGGGTCTTTTCTAATGAGTCAGCTCTTCACATCAGGTGGCCAAAGTATTGGAGCTTCAGCTTCAGCATCAGTCCTTCCAATGAATATTCTTTGTTTAATATGCAAATAGATTTTCCCATAACTGTAGTTCCTAAGGTTAGATGTACATATTAAAATTAGCTTGACATTCTTAGAAAAAATAATTTGGGATATTTCACTGATCAAATGGCATATCTCATGTTGTGGATATCTATGCAAATTTTAAAGAAAAGTGATTTTACAAAGATTTTATCAATTAGATTTCCCAGCTTTCTCTTTCCTTACCGTCTTCCAATGTAACCTTTTCTGATGTAGAACTGGACCAGTTAGAGAAAACATGATAAGTGTAGATAAGTCAAATAAAGCTTGTCTTAAAATATCTACCCTTACCTTGTAAGATCCTTTTATATATTTTCTTGGTGAGCTCTTAGAATATACACATACTTATGTGCCAAGAAAACAAAAAATGAGATGTTATTTAACTATCTTTACTTTTTTCTGCATTGCTTTTATTCACTGAAAATACTTGGCCTCTTAAGTTTTTTGAATTAGCTTTACCATTTGGCTTGTTCTTCATTAATTAATTACATAAATTTCAACATGTGGTTGTTCTGTATTTATTTGCATGAATCATGTTTTTGACTTTTTAAAATTATACTTTGACAGCAGGAAAAGGTGAGATTATCAGTAGGCAGGAGAATGGGATACTTGGGAACGTCTCATTCAAAGGCTATAAAAAAGGCGTCTTTATCCTTTGAGAAAGAAGATGTATTAAGCCAATGTTAATAGGGACAAAGTATTCAATGCCTTGTTAGAAGAACTATGTAGTTTGGAATCAGAAAAGCTCAGACATTAGCAAATGATAAATTTTCTGGGAAGGCTACATTTCCTAGTCTGGTGATATTCTGAGCAAGCTATTCTGTTTATAGAAACTTACGTTAGTTTTAGTTACCCAAACCAATTAATTCTCCTTATCCTTTAAGACAGTTTTAGTTCCATTTTCTGTTTTTCATAAGCAAATCAATCCAACTCTTAAAAAACCATGTTCGATGTGCAATATAACTATGGAAACAGGCACTTTCTGGAAAAGTACCATTATTTCCAGATATAGATTCTACTATGATTACAGGTATAACTTCCATGAAGAGATCTTGTTCAATTCCTCTATAGCTAGATAATTCATATATTTTGTTTTATATAAAACTTCACAAGATTTCATGTGGTTTTAAATGCTTGATTGTATTATCTTTGTTAATATGGTCTAATTAATGTGTCAAGTGTAAAAATAAACATTATTATTATTTTTAAAAACATTTCCATTATTATTATCCTTAAGTTTGTTCATGTAGGTAACCTGTTCATTGCAGTAACATTAAAAGTGGGCACTATAATACATCAAGTACTATAAATATTTACTACAGTACATCAAATATTTTGAAAGGGGCTATAATATTATGTAAGAGAAAATTATATCATGAAGAGAGAAGAATTAAAATATGGTTTTGCTCAACTAACCATAAATAGCTAAAGAACGCAAAAGTCCACTTTAATACTAACGCAATTTAAGATTTTAAGCAAATGAGTGGTTTAGAGGAACATTAAGATTCAAGTTGACTCATTGGAAAAGACTCTGATGCTGGGAGGGATTGGGGGCAGGAGGAGAAGGGGACGACAGAGGATGAGATGGCTGGATGGCATCACTGACTTGATGGAAGCGAGTCTGAGTGAACTCCAGGAGTTGGTGATGGACAGGGAGGCCTGGCGTGCTGCGATTCATGGGGTCGCAAAGAGTAGGACACGACTGAGCGACTGAACTGAACTGATCTGAAGATTCAAGTTATTTTGTTCATAGGCAGTTGAAGGCAGAGAGATTTTTGTTGTTGTTAGCTAATAATTATTCCAGACCTTTTGAAAATTTTTGTTTTGTCAGAAACTAGAAGAAAAACTAAAACTGTACATAGGCAAAGGACATTGGATCAGAAAAAAGTATTTTTTTTCCCAATAAAAGGATGATCGACTATGCAAAGAATAGTCATTCCCAGCCTTGATTTCTAAAGTGCTCATTGTCTCAGTCATAAAGTAGAGGGGCAGTGACATTAAGGACCAAAGCTGTTTTCAACAGATTCTTAGTCAGATCACCTTACTGGAATTGTAATGTGAAGAGACCATGACATACACAAGAATTCAAGATTCGGTTTCTGTGTTAAAAGAAAATGAAATGGTCTTTTAAATATTTTGCAATGGATTAGGATTTTAAGCCCTAACAGTGTTCCCTGTTTTTAATGTTCACTTTTTTGTGAAATCAATATACTTCAAAATTTTTTAAAAATTAAGATTTTATATTTTTATTAATTCTAATAGAATTGTCACTTTTTCTCTGCTAAATGTTAAATGTATAATACTTCAAAATATGAGCTCAATAAAAGAAATGCATTTAGTAATAAACTAAAATTATCGAATATATTTACATTAAAGTCTGAAGCAATAAAAATGCATGTACTGAATAATAAAAGTATGATATAGTTTTTAACTTTGAAAAATATAAATATTTAAAAACATGGAACATAAGATAAAATGCTAAAATGCCTCAATATTTAACTTAGTGACATATGGTTTCAAGGAAACTGTGGCAGTTTTAAAGATACATAACCTAGCAGCTTCACATTTGTAGGAAGAGTTGGTAAAAAGTCAAGTCATACTTAAAATATGCATTTCATTGAAATACAGGACAGCAGATCCATTTATTTAGCTATAATAGTGATTGGGGCAGATCACCAGTGTGATGTCTTGCTGACTGATAATGAGTGTGAAAATGTTACAAATTAGTGGACTGCTCAGGCTTCAATTTTTTATGTGTGGCTTTGGAAACAATTAAAAATGTGTCTTTTAATAGCAACTACATATTTTAAATAATGTGTATCTAGGAAACAGATATAAAATAACATCTGAAAAGTTAAAAGGACTATTTAAAGCAAATAAAAATACATTTTCCATTTATAAAAATAGTAAAATTAGAATATGACAATAATACCAAAAAAGCAGTGTGTTGGGGCGGGGGGGATGGAGAAGGAAAGCATGATGATATAAGGTTTCTTACCTATGTGTGAAGTACATTAATATTATAGGAAGGTAGCCTCTGATAGGCTAAATATGTATTTTGTATACATTGTTTTCAGCCTCAGAACTATTAATATTTGGGGCTGGATAAATCACTGTTGTTGAGGACTATCCTATACATTGTAGGATGTCTAATAGCATCTCTAACTGGCCCCTAAATGCAAGTTCAGTTCAGTTCAGTTTCTCAGTTCTGTCCAACTCTTTGCGACCCATGGATGGTTGTACACCAGGCTTCATTGTCCATCACCAACTCCCAGAGCTTGCTCAAACTCATGTCTATCGAGTCAGTGATGCCATCCAACCATCTCATTCTTTGTCATCCCCTTCTTCTCCTGCCTTCAATCGTTCTCAACGTCAGGGTCTTTTTCAAGGAATCAGTTCTTCCCATGGGGTGGCCAAGGTATTGGAGCTTCAGCTTCAGCATCAGTCCTTCCAATAAATATTCAGGACTGATATCCTTTAGGATTGACTGGTTTGATCTCCTTGCAGTCCAAGAGACTCTCAAGAGTCTTCTCCAACAGCACAGTTCAAGAGCATCAATTCTTTGGTGCTCAGCTTATACTCCAACTATCACATCCATACATGACTACTGGAGAAACCACAGCTTTGAATAGACAGACCTTTGTTTGCAAAGTAATGTCTCTGCTTCTTAAATGCTGTCTAGGTTGATCATAGCTTTTCTTCCAAGGAGCAAGCGTCTTTTACTTTCATGGCTACAGCCACCATCTGCAGTGATTTGGGATCCCTCCAAAATAAAGTCTATCACTGTTTCCATTATTTCTCTGTCTGCTTGCCATGAATTGATGGACCTGGATGCCATGATCTTAGTGTTTTGAATGGTGAGTTTTAAGCCAGCTTTTTCACTCTACTCTTTCACTGACTTCAAGAGGCTCTTTAGTTCCTCTTTGCTTTCTGCCATAGGGTAGTGTCATCTGCATTTCTGAGGTTATTGATAATTCTCCCGGCAATCTTGATTCCCGTTTGTGCTTCATCTAGCCTGGCATTTCACCATGACATACTCTGCATATAAGTTAAATAAACAGGGTGGCAATATATAACCTTGACATACTCCTTTCTCAATTTGGAACTAGTCTATTCCATGTCCAGTTTTAACTGTTGCTTCTTGACTTGCATTCAGGTTTCTCAGGAGGCAGGTCAGGAGGTCTGGTATTCCCATCTCTTTAAGAATTTTCCACAGTTTGTTGTAATCCATACAGTCAAAGGCTTTGGCATAGTCAGCAAAGCAGAAGTAGATGTTTTTCTGGAACTCTATGGCTTTTTCTATGATCCAATGGATGTTGGCAATTTAATCTCTGCTTTTCTAAATCCAGCTTGAACATCTATGAGTTCTCAGTTCATGTACTGGTGAAGCCTAGCTTGGAGAATTTTGAGCATTACTTTGCTAGGGTATGAGATTATTGCAATTGTGCAGAAGTTTGAACATTCTTTGTCATTGCCTTTCTTTGGGACTGGAATGAAAATTGACCTTTTCCAGTCCTGTGGCCACTGCTGAGTTTTCCAAATTTGCTGGCATATTGAGTGCAGCACTTTCACAGCATCATCTTTTAGATACAAGTAGCACTCCTTTAACTGTGAAACTAAAGTGTCTTCAGGCATTTCCAAATGTCCCCTATTTCAAAAGTTGAGAACTATTGTCTTAAATAAACAAAGAAAACACTAGAAATCAGTATAATAGTAAATCAGTAAATTTGATAAATATATCTTTAACTAAATAATCAGTTAATCCAAAAGAAAGCAGGAAAATAGAAAAATACATGACAAGAGCAGATGAATCAAATAGAAAACAAAATCACTCAAGCTAAAAGCTCAGGTGTCATCTTAGATTTCTCCCAAGATTCCTACTCCCACCTGCTATGATCACTAACTTTTGCATTTTCTTTTTCCTTAACATCTCTACTTTCCATTTTCTTCTCTGTATTTACAAAGCTTTGTTTACCTTCAGGCCTTTCATTAGGATCATTTCATTAGTACCTTATTCCAATCCAGTCTTCCCTCTGCACTGCTGCCAGAGATAGCTGGCTATATTATTCCCCTGCTTCAGTGTCTTTTGATTTTCTACAGCAAGAGATGAAACCCCTTAAAACAACATACACAGTCTCAACAATGTGTCCTCCCTACTTCTTCAAGCTTATATTTATCTAGTGACCACATTCATTATTATATTCCTTTCTCTAATCCAGAGAATCACAGTCTTTGCTCTTGCAACTGTGAATTACCATCCACAGCAAGATTACTTCAGATCTTGATTATATTTAAGCCACACTGTATGTCTACATTATCATATCTGACCTTTCAGCTAATGAATATCTATCCTGCTTTCAGGTTTTAACCTTTATTTGAAATCTCTTTTTATCCTCATATGAGGATCCTCATCCATTTGCCATGATTATAGCTCATTAATCTATTTTATCAACTGTAACACTTTATTATACCTATTTTGTCTATATTTGTGTTGATCTTTATCTATTTCATGATCATGTCTTCTCCCTTATATTTTTATCTCCATTGATTGGCATGGCAACTGCTGTTTAAAACATGATTGGTACAAGTTTAGTATATACATAAAAACAGTAAAATATGGAGTGGAAGAAGAAACAAAAAATGCTACATTTCAGCACAAAGAAATGTTTAATTTCTCTCTTTTCTGTTTGATGATATTCCAGAATATATTTTAACTATAGAATAAATGGAAATTGCCTATAAAAGGAAGCCCATACTAGTGTGGCTAGTCTAATTCAGAGAAAACATTTCTTATGTTTGGAGCACCACACACACAGATGCATGCCAGATATCTAAAGTGTAGCCAGTCAGTGAAAGGAGTAAGAAGGGAGGATAGAATAAGAAGGCTAAAAATAGCAACAAAGCAGTGATGTTATAGAAGTGAATAAGCAAATAATGCTTAATAAAAGTGGGGGCATGTACGGTTAATCCTATTATATTATTGAATTGACCTCAAGCAATAAGTGTTGGCAATTTTGCCATCAGCATAATACAGCCTCTAGGCCACATGCTGAGACTCAAAACAGATGACATCAGTTCTGCCCCAATACATGTCTGGGTCCATGTCACAGTTTGCAGATGCAATGTAGCAGTTCCACATTTTCAACATACCATGAAAAAAATCTGACCTGTCACTTCTTGGTCAAATCTTGCTTAATCACATATAATTTTCAACGTTAAGTGACAAATCAGGAGAATTTTCTTTGGTCAAAAGATGAGGGTGCTATAAAATGGCTAAGGTGAGTGTAATTTTGATGATCTTTAAAATATGATTTAAGATTAACCTTTGAGGTATTTTTACATTTGTTTCATACTGCTGAATTTATATAATAAATTTTTTAATACTTTCAGATTCAGATTAAGCTATGAAGACTAAAAGTTAAGATTTAAGAGATAGTCTTCTTTGGAATATTTTTAAAAGAAATGCAGCTTTGTTATATATGTTAGGTTAGCCACCAAAAGTGTTTCTAATTAATATCAAGATTTCCCAAATGAACAGATTAAATCAATTATTTATAATCATAGTGTTATTTTATTTATAAGTATAAAATAATCATATTATAAGCATTTTAAAACTACAGAAAAAACTTTTCTTATTCTCATCTCAGCCCTGCTTACTCCACAACCTGATATGTAATGATGACTTCCTTAAAAAATCATTTTATTTTTCCAGTAGGGGTGATGTTAACAAAATGGTGAAAAAAAGACAATGAAGTGACCAACACAATCTTACATGCACACAATTAATAAACAATAAAGTACCCTGAAATCAAGATATCCAAGTAGTCACAATTCAGCTCAAGAAATGCTACATTATCAGCAACACAGACCATTCTATAGAGTCCCGTACAGTCACTATCTCTTCTTCTCCCCAAAGGTAAGCACTATCCTAATTTTTACACCACAGTTTTAAATTTTATCACCATAAAACCTCACACGTGGGAGATAGTAAATATTTGTTCTAAAACCGTAATTTAGATTTGCCTGCTTTTGAACTTAATATAAATGCAATTGTGCAGTATGTATGTTTGTGAGATTCCTCTATGTTGAGGTGTATCTCTGTAGTGCATTCCTTATATATATAATTTATATATATTATGTTGTATATATAATTGTTTTGTAGACTCAGTTTTTAGGTTTGCAGTAAAATTGAGAGATAATATAGTGATTTCCCATATAACCCCTTCCTCCACACATGCATAGCTTCCCTGATTATCAACATCCCCTACCAGAATGGTGCATTTGCTACAACTGATGAACTACATTGTGTATCATAATCACCTAAAGTCTATGGTTTACACCAGGTTTCATTCTTAGTGTTGTACATTTTGGGTTTTGGGTTTGGATAAATGCGTAATGACATCAATCCACCAGTATAGAGTCATACAGTATATTTTTACTGCTCTAAAAATCCACTCTGCTGCACATATTCATCCCCCTACTACATCCTACCCCCTGGAAACCTCTGATCTTTTTATCGTCTTCATAGTTTTGTCTTTTCCAATTCATACAATTGGAATCACACAAATATATCGTCTTTTCAGATTGTCTTATTTTCATTTAGTAATATGTATTTTTTTTGAATTTTGCCAGTTTATTCTCTATTGTCATTTTTCTTTCTTTTTTAATTTTAATTTTTATTTTTTCATCTCAGGTGTACATGAATTCCCAATCTTGAACCCCTCCCCCCAACCTCCCACTCCACATCAACTCTCTGGATCATCTCCGTGCACCAGTCCCAAGCATCCTGTATNTCAACTTCACTTATTATCAGGGAAATGCAAATCAAGACCACAATGAGATACCATTTCACAACAGTCAGAATGGCTGCAATCCAAAAGACTGCAAGCAATAAATGCTGGAGAGGGTGTGGAGAAAAGGGAACCCTCTTACACTGTTGGTGGGAATGCAAACTAGTATAGTAATATGTATTTAAAAATAAGATTCCTCCTTGTTTTTTCATGACTTCATAGCTCTTTTCTCTTTAGCACTCCATAACATTCTATTGTCTGGACGTACCACAGTTTATCTTTCCATATAATGGAGGATATCTTAGTTATTTCCAAGTCTTAGTAATTGTGAATAAAGCTAGCAAGTCACTTTTTACAAGATAAATTATTCTATCTCTGTCTCAAATATTCCTACTAATAAATCAAGTTCATGATTAATGAGTATGGATATAATACAGCGGAAAGAGGAATCATTGGGTTAGAGGGTCACATAATGACATCATATAGTCATAGGAACTGATATGATGATCCAAAGATCAGGATATGTATTGACTGGTGAAAAATACTTTTCTAAAATATGACTCATTGCTTTATCTCAAGGGACTAAGAAGGCATTTATATTAGGTATTTATTTACAGAGTCTACTGCCTGTGGTATTAAATTCCATAATGACAACTGTAAGACAAGGATCACATATTATCTTTAAGCCAGGAAAATGTTTTGTAGCTCAGGGCAGTAGGAGAATATTGATTCATTTGAGAACAATGGCTACCAGCACTGTTAACCCCTTTTATATTAAGCTGCAAAAGCCTTATCTAATAATAATATATACCACAGAATTTTTGTTAAGTGCCAGCTGATCCTTTGTTGTAGCAAGTATAAAGAAAATGAATTTTTAAGTTTTACAAATTCCCCTGTGATATTCTTTTGCAAACTTAAATAAATCATGTTCCTGTAGTTATGTAAATGGTGTTACTTTCTTCTTCTCTTCTTCTTCGGAAGCTAAGGTTACTAAAAATATGTAGTGCCAGACCATAGAGAATTAAATCTGATAGCATATGTTGGTGGAGCCAGGAATTATTAAAACAGACACAGTATGTAGTATGTTGAGAGACAAAAGTGGCTTAATTATTTAGTTATGCTGTTTCAACCTTCACAGTTGGCTTTTCAGGACTAATGAATTAAAGAGGCCATGCCAAAGAAGAGAATTTTTTTTTTTTTTTGCTTATTGTGGTTTGGGTGACATCTTGGTTGAAGACAGAAATATGAATGAGAAAGCCAAAGTGAATTAATTAAACTAGCTGGAGATTTGTTCTTGGCCCAAACAGGTGATTTTTTTCAAACTTGGCTGCACATCAAATTCAGCTGAGAAACTTTAGCTGCTATTGAAGCTTGGGTTCCATGCCCAGGTACTCTGATTTTATTGGTCTCAAGTGTAGCCTCAGTTTCCTGTTTCTAATGTACAGTAGAATTGAGAACTATTGACCCAGTTAGGTAACAGAAAGGAGCATGGGTTTTCAAGAGTTAGAATACACCCAGTTAGAGCTTCAGCTGTAAGTATAATTTATGAGGGTCAATAAAACCTGATGAGGCTCAGCCTTTGAAACAGCTATCAAGAGAATAAAATAAAATTATTCGTGTGAAAACTGATGGCCTAGAATGTGGCATGTAATGGGCATTAATAAATATTTTTTTATTCTTTTCTGCATCATCCCTCCACATCATGGCCCTTTAAAGAATAGGAGACCAAATATAACAGTCACTATTTATTGCCTATATGCTGTATCTATTTTCTTTATATTCTAGTTATGGTTCAGAGGACATTGCTGGGTCATATGAGGGATAAAGAAGTTAGTAAACATGTTATTCTTCTACCTCATCCATGTCAGTGTCTGACTTGTTGCTTCCTATTCATTTTTCAGATCTCCATTTGAATGTTAGGTCCTCTGGAAAGACTTTCCTAACTGCTGCCCCTACCCCAACCTAGGCTGGATTCCAGTACGTCCCACCTACCTGATGTTGGTAATGAATCTGTAGAATTTACTGTTGTATCTCTCAAAGCCCATAGTACCATTTAATAATTTTAACTGAATGAATAAATGAAAGAATTTAAGATACCACAATGTTATAACAATGAGTACAAGGCAATATTTAGCTGAGTATCAAATAGACAGTTGTGATATTAACATAATTTTAAAGAGTATATGAAATGGTTTTACATGAGCAATTTTATCTAATTCTTTCATCTATTTTTTTCCCATTTAGGTTTTGAAAAAACATTTTTTGACTGTCCACTGTCTTATGACAAATGCTGATCTAAGTATTGAAGATATAGAAGTTAACAAGACCAACAGTGTCTTAGTTCTCTTTGAACTCAAAATCTAACCAATATAGACAGGAAAAAAAAAGTGAACATCATAGTACTATTTCAGGAGTAGTAAACGTTCCAAAGTAAAGGATATGAAAGAAAGTGGTGTCGGTATGTGTGTCATGGACATTGCTTAAGGAGGTCTTCTCTCAGAAACAAACAGCAGGTAGGGATCCAAAAGACATCAATGAGATGGCCATGTTAAGTTTGGTGGGTGGAAAACTACAGCTCAGTGGAACTGAAAGTGTAAATTCCCCAAGATGTGTCTGAGTTGCTGTGTTCTATGAACAGTGAAAATCTCATGTAACTACATCAAAAGCAAGGAGTGAAGGGTGGGAACTGAAATTGAGGATAGTCTAGACAACTAGAGAACAATTCACTACAGCCTCATATGTCACAGAGAGAAGTTTGTTCTTCATTCTAAATATGATAGGAAGTTATTGGTATATTAAAGATTCTAGAAGCTATCGAGTTTATATTTAAATCTATCAGATTTACATTAAAAAAATTTTTTGGATGACTTTGAGAATGGAATCGGCAGTGAGGGGGAGTATTGGTAAAGAATGGGGACTATATGGGCACCAGACTGGAGGCACTGCCATTGTCCATGCAAGTGATGATGGCAAATCATCCTAAGGAGCGGCCACTAGTGGATAGAAAGAATACATTCTGGATTCACAGTAGGCAATGCTCACTGGTGGACTGGGTGTTGGCTGGGGTGGTATTATTTGCATATGAACAGTCCAGCTCTATCTCTCGTGATGGGGATTTGATGGTTGGGTAATATGTGTAAGACTAGGTCCTTCCCCTGCATCCATGGAGACTTAAAAAACACAGGGCTCAGGCGGTGATTCCTAATCACTCCTCCTGACGACAGCCTTGTGATTGTCAGGAGAAACTTTGCCTAAGATTAAGAATCTCAACAGTTCTTTAAAGGACGATTAGGGTTTAGAAAGCAGTGTGCCAAAGCATGCCAAAGGTAGAGAAGAAAACCACTTGAAAAAATTTGAGAGACACTGAGTATATCAGTTTGTGTGGATCAAAGATTCCTGTAGGGGAACAGTGAAAGATATATATGAAAAACAAATGTGGGTTTATTTTATGGAGAACCATGAATGTCATACTAGAGTCCATGCTTTATGGCTTTATGAAGCTCAGGCTTTTTTCAAAAAAAATCTTGCGATAGCATACCAAGGAGATTGATGTAATAGTGTCCAATAATGACTTAGAGTTGGGGAAAGCCTGAAAGCAAGGAGACTATGTAAATATCATTCAAGGAGGATTATTTAGCCATCCAAGTGAATGTCCATTTGTTCACTTAACATTAATTGTGTGCCTGCTGTATGCTAAAAACAATGGACTCTGCTCTTATCTAAAAGTGGAATCAAATATGTTCTGAAAAAGGTGTAGCTGGACATACTCCTAAAGAGAGGTTAAAATATAAAGCTCTTAAATCACCAAAGAAAAATACCTGGTATAGCAGCTTGCTTTTATTAGTCTGATTCTCTGATATGATTCATAGCTGTAGTGTGTTTGCCACATGAGATTGATTATTTCCAAGGATAGATTTTTGAATATTTCCCTGTAAAATTAATTGAATATTTTATATACTCACAAATGTGTGTTTTGAAAGCCTCCCAGTTGGGAGAAAGCAATGGCACCCCACTCCAGTACTCTTGCCTGGAAAATCCCATGGGCGGAGGGGCCTGGTGGGCTGCAGTCCATGGCGTTGCCAAGAGTCAGACACGACTGAGTGACTTCACTTTCACTTTTCACTTTCATGCACTGGAGAAGGAAATGGCAACCCACTCCAGTGTTCTTGCCTGGAGAATCCCAGGGATGGGGGAGCCTGGTGGGCTGCCATCTATGGGGATGCACAGAATCGGACACCACTGAAGTGACTTAGCAGCAGTGGCAGCAATTGATGAATATTTAAAATAGCCAGATATTCAGCCAGATATAACTTAAATAAAACCATTGTTGTATTTTATAATGTTGGCACACCTCATCCCATGCACTTTAAACATTTTACATATAGAAAAATTAGTTGTTATAAAATGAAACAATACCACTTACCACTGGATGTTGCACTCATCTAAGCCCTTTTAAATTTATATATGAAAAAAAATATATAAAACGAGAACACAAATCTTTTCCTCATTTTAGATTACACGATATCTTGTATGGATTTTTGTTGGGTGGAACTTTTAACAATAATATATAAAAGCCCAGCCCAACTGTATTTGACACTATCATCCATGACAAAAGGAGGCATCGAGGGAGCACAATAAAGTAAGTATTGAGTATGTTATAGGAATTTGAAAACAAGGTAAAAATATCTGGTTTTCCGGCCTTAAGAAAAGAACAGTGGCTAAAGATTGAAAGAAGACATATTAAATCCAATGGGAAAAAACAAACAAATGAAAACAGGATGATAGGAGGCGTGATGAAAGCAACTGCAGGCCACAGCACTGGTAGTTTGCAAGGAACAGCGCAGTTGGAGGCTGGCTCCAGCGTCTCGTTTCTTCACAAAATGTTTCAGTTCCAAGACTGGGACCTCTTTCTCTGAACACATGCCTTAATTTTATATAAATGTCAATGTTAAATTAAAGAGCTTGAAAAACCAGTTAGATATCACATTTTCATCAATTTTAGGAAGTGAGTTTTACCTATACTTCTAGGCTAGAAGAGATTGTCATCACATATGACAATTAGCAGAAAAAAAATTTAAATACTCCTGATAAAACCACATTATCAGTATTTACATAGTGGGAGAAACTTCCCTGTCAACTCCCAAACGTTGATTTTTTTTGCAATGAATTTTATTGAACCTCTATATTTTTATAACTATGCTTTGAATCCATTACAGCCCAATAATACTTATATTGGGTTTCTATGTTATCTTAGAGAGTAGAATGTAACTTCATGCTTTAATTACTCATGTGAGTTAAGTAAATTTTTCAGAAATGAAAGATATTTCATAAATTCATTAGACAGAAATGAACAGAGTTATAGCTACAATAGGTGCTTGGGAGTTTGCTCTCAATGAGTACTTTCTTCACATCATGTTTTTAAAAACTACATTCTGTTTTCAAAGTATTATTTGTGTTAGAAAATAAATGGATAATATCTTATTTTCTTCTAGAGAACTTTAGAAACTTTCTACGAAATGTGAAAAATGTGCATATGGTTCTTGTCTCTAAAGAATTTTAATAAAATAAATTATTGAATAAAATTTCAGATGATTTCATTAAAACAAGTAAAACTACATAATACAAAATTCTTTATTATGAACCATATTAGTTAATGAAGAATGTTACAACAGATTTAAAATAAAGAACATTTAATCAAGGTATACCATGGCTTTAAAGCTCATTTAATAAGCAATTACTTCTGTTTCACTGAAAACCAGCAGGCTGTGTCTTAAGTTAATTTCCATGTGAGGCAAAGCAAATGCCATGAGGTTTTTCTTTAAATAGAGACAAAGTAAACCCAATCAAAATCAACACAGTTCACCACTATGAGATGCATGAATTTTTAAATGAATTAGTTTGCTTTCAAATAAACTTGAATAAAGATCCTGAAGTTATGCTCAGCAGTCAATTAATGCACCTCCATTTAGTCCAGTCTCTTTAAAAAAAAAAAAGGTTATTAGAATGTAGGTATATTTTTATAGAATAGCTAAGGTTTATCAGTTACTCAGCTGAGAACTTTGAATATCTTTTTCCATATAGAATATCATAATGTATTAAATTGTCCATGTGACAAAACTCCATGTAAAAATGAATTAATTGATGACATTCTATTTATTCTGACCTTATTTACTCTGATTTTAGAAAATAATGATGAATTATTGAGTACAATTGATAGCTCAGAGATATTAACAGTTACTAGCAGGGCCTGTATAACAAATGAGAATAACAACTTTTGACCAACAATTGAAAAAAACTAGTAACCTAATATCTGAAACTATATTTACATTATTTGACTTCTCATGACATTTAACTTTCAGACAGAAGGCTAGTGTGCCTAGAGAGGAATGAGCTAGACCTTTCTGAAAATTATAGGACAAATTATAGAGTTTTGATTTAATTTTAAGAAAAGGGCAAACCATGGAAATATTTTAAGCAGAGGTGAATTCTTTACATGTGTGCTTTGAGAAGATAATCCTGGCTACAAGATAATTCTGGAGAATTTATTAATGGGAGTCCATATTGGAAGTAGGCACAAAATTCAGGATAGAATGCCTAAGAAAAGAGAACGGTTACTTATTTAAGGATATCTGTACAGTTGGAAGAGAGAATTGTACAAGGCTAGTGCCTTGATCCTGGACTTCCCAAGCCTCCAGATAATGAAAAATATATATTTAGCAAGTAAAATCAATAGGACTTGGTGATGGTTGCATACGGAAGTAAAGGCTGACCCAAAGTGTCTGATATATTTAACTAGCAAAATTATATGCCATTAATTAAGAAAGTAAGCACTGGGAAAATGCTGAGTACAGGAAAGGTTTTGTAGACTGTTGTAAGTTCATTTTTGGAAAAATCAGGTTCAAAATATATCCTGGGGCAGGGGATATCACAAAATATAGTAGAATAGAAATCACCAATTCTGAGTCTAGAGTAGAAAAAGAAAGTCTAAATTGGAAATACAGATTGTGATTCATCTGTCACTAAGATATGAATGTTTGTGTCTCCCCCAAACTTATACGTTGAAATCCTAACCTCCAAAGAAGATGGTACTAGGAGGTGGGTTATTTGAAGGTGTGTAATGCCTTGGATGTTGCACTGTGAAGAAAGTTGAGTGCCGAAGAATTGATGCTTTTGAACTGTGGTATTGGAGAAGACTCTTGAGAGTCCCTTGGACTGCAAAGAGATCCA
This sequence comes from Neotragus moschatus, assembly GCA_006410615.1. Lineage (NCBI taxonomy): Eukaryota > Metazoa > Chordata > Mammalia > Artiodactyla > Bovidae > Neotragus > Neotragus moschatus. Next base: position 252,531 of record SJYA01001484.1, on the reverse strand, counting down.
AGCAATCCATCCTAAAGGAGATCAGTCCTGGGTGTTCATTGTAAGGACTGATGCTGAACCTGAATCTCCAATACTTTGGCCATCTTATGCGAAGAGTTGACTCATTGGAAAAGACCCTGATGCTGGGAGGAATTGGGGGCAGAAGGAGAAGGGGACGACAGAGGATGAGATGGCTGGATGGCATCACTGACCTGATGGACATGATTTTGAGTGAACTCCGGGAGTTGGTGATGGACAGGGAAGCTTGGCGTGCTGTGACTCATGGGGTCACAAAGAGTAGGACACGACTGAGCAACTAAACTGAACTGAACTGAATGCCTTGGAAAAGATGATAAAGAGAGATTCTCTAGCCTATTCTATGTAGGGACAGAGTGGGAAGGTGCCAGCTGTGAACAGGGAGAGAACCTTCACTGGCCTTGGTGCTAGACGTCCCACCTTCCAGATCGATGAAAAATACTGATCAGTTGTTTATAAGCTACCCAATCTATGGTATTTTATTAGATCAGCCTGAATGGATAGGGCATCTACATATAGGGGGCAACTGAAACCAAAGACATGGTGATATTAACTCAGAAAACAAAATAGAAGGGACAGAAAAAGAACAGAATTTAAACTGAGTCTTAATTGGGGCCTAATTTTAATGATATCAAAAAGCTCATATTCTAGAAAGAAAGAAGAAATACACACACACATACAAAACCATTAAAATATACATTGTTAATGGTCCTAATAGTCTAAATTCTTTCTTTGAGGTCTGGGAAAAAGCGTATGATTGGTGTTAACAAGGAGTTCTGATCAGTGGGGTATAAGAAAACACACAGACATCCAAGAGAAATTCATATAGGAAAAATTGAGATTATTTTTGTGAAAATATAATCTAATCTCAAATGAAAGAAAGGTTGAGACTTCTCCTACTGCGGATGTAGCATAACCTATGACTAGTGGACACAAAGTAAAGGGGGAAGGTGGAAGATATGAAATGCTTCAGGACACAGTCTGCCAATAAAATGCTTGTATTTTGGGTGCATAAAGAAACCAGAAGATAATGGAAATATACACATCATTCTTTGGAAGCATAGAGAACATAGTTTCTAACCCTCTCTAATGGAATCATAGAGTCTTTGTAGACTAGGCAGCATTTGTTAATAGGAATTTTCAGTGTGAACAAAGGAAGAACATTTTTTTTTAATTAGAAAATGTTTTTGATATAAATTATTTTAGGAAGTACATACAAAAGTATTTTTCTCCCCATTATCCATGAGATGAAATATATGAAGAGAGAGAGAATACATAGGAGAAATTCCACTGAAAGGGAAAGTGGTGGCAGAGGTGGGGGTGAGGTGGAGGATGAAAGGTAAGGAGGGAACTCCTGCAACAGAGGGTTGACTCTGGACAGAATTTGTCACCAAACTTTCACAGCGAGCGCAGGAAAAGAGGATGATTAGAAATTGACTTATGAAGACTAGAATTGAAGAATATGATATTATTGAGAGAAGAAATAAATGTGTGGGATTGTTTGGGGAATCTAAGTAGAATAGTGATTTGTGTACCACGAAAGTGAAAGTATTAGTCTCTCAGTCATGTCCCACCCTTTGAGACCCCATGGACTGTACTCCTTCAGGGTCTTCTGTCCACAGGATTCTCCAGGCAAGACTACTGGAGTGGGTTGCCATTCCCTTCTCCAGAGGATCGTCCCAACCCAGGGATCAAACCTGGGTCTCCTGCATTGCAGGCAGATTCTTTACCATCTCAGGCAGAAGGGAAGCCCTTTGTTTACCATGGATGTTTCTAAACAGCAAAAGTACCTATTAAATTCTCTGCGCTGCGTGTAGCCTTTGACCTATACATGAATGTGTTTTATATATGGTGTTACAGCAATGTACACAATACATATTGTATACTGAGTTGGCCAAAAAGGTTTATTGAACTTTCTTGGCTAACCCAATAATATGTGTGTGTTTGTGTGTGTGTGTGTGTGTGTGTGTGTATCTATCTATCTATATAACAACATGAAGTACCTTGTGTCTTATAAAGGTAGCTAAGGAATGGCTGATATATGTCTACCAGCATAAATACTTGAGTGGGTTGTTCAGTGACTCAGTCATGTCCAACTTTTTGTAACTCCATGGACTGCAGCAAACCAGGCTTCCCTGTCCTACAACATCTCCTGGACCCAGCTCAAACTCATGTCCACTGAGTTGGTGATCCCATCCATACATCTCCTGCTCTTTTGTCCACTTCTCCTGCCTTCAATCTTTCCCAGCATCAGGGTCTTTCCTATGACTCAGCTCTTCACATCATGTGGCCAAGGTACTGGAGCTTCAGTTTCATCAGTCCTTCCAGTGAATGTTCAGGAGTGATTTACTTTAGGAATGACTGGTTTGATCTCCTTGCAGTCCAGTGGACTCTCAAGAATCTTCTCCAACACCACAGTGCAAAAGAATCAATTCTTCAGTGCTCAGCCTTCTTTATGGTCCAACGCTCACATTCATACGTGATGACTAGAAAAACCGTAGCTTCCACCATACATACCTTAGTCAGCAAAGTAATGTCTCTGCTTTTTAATATGCTGTCTAGGTTGGTCATAGCTTTTCTTCCAAGGAGCAAGCATCTTTTAATTTCATGGCTTCAGTCACCATCTGCAGTGATTTTGGAGACTATATATATATATATATATATATATATATATATATGTCACTATCTCCATTGTTTCCCCATCTGTTTGCCATGAAGTGATGGGACCAGATGCCATGATCTTAGTTTTTTGAATGTTGAGTTTTAATCCATTTTTTCACTCTCCTCTTTCACCTTCATCAAGAGGCTCTTTAATTCCTCTTCACTTTCTGCCATAAGGGTAGTGTCCTCTACATATCAGAGGTTATTGATATTTCTTCCAGCAATATTGATTTGAGCTTGTGCTTCATCCAGTCATGTGAAATGATGCACTCTGCACGTAAGTTAAAAAGCATGATGACAATATACAGCCTTGATGTACTCCTTTCCCAATTTAGAATCCATCCATAAATGTTCCATGTCCGGTTCTAACTGTTGCTTCTTGACCTTCATACAGATTTCTCAGGAGTCAGGTCAGATGGTCTAGTACTCCCATCTCTTGAAGAATTTTTCACATTTTGTTGTGATCCACACAGTCCAATGGCTTTAGCATAGTCAATGAGCAGAAGTAAATGTTTTTCTGGAATTCTCTTGCTTTTCTGTGATCCAGCAGATGCTGGCAATTTGATTTCTAGTTCCTTTGCCATTTCTAAATCCAGTTTGAAAATCTGTAAGTTCTAGATTCATGTACTGTTGAAGCCTAGCTTGGAGAATTTTGAGCATTACTTGGCTAGCATGTGAAATGAGTGCAATTGTGCGGTGGTTTGAACATTCTTTGGCACTGCCTTTCTTTGGTATTGAAATGAACACTGACCTTTTCCAGATACTTGAACATGTACTATACTATTTTAAACTATTGTCTAGGAAATCATATTATTTAGAAAAAACAAAGTCTTAAAGCAGCATATACATCAGAAAAATATTGATTCTCTTTTGGAAAGTTAATTAAAATAATACAATCCACCATTTATTGAGCAATTACTATGTTCCAAACACTATGCTGAGAATTTCATATCTGTTATCCACTTTAATCCTTATGTCCCTGGTTTTATCATTTTCTCATTCCCATTTATAGATGCCAGAACTGACTGACTCAATCATGTGAGCAAGATCTCTGCATCCTGAATGATAGAGTGAGGTTTCTAACTACTGGTGTATTAGAGATAAAAGTTTTTGACCCAAACCACTCCCTAGGTTTAACCTGGTAATGATTTATTTTAGCTTTGCAAACAAAATCTAACAGGTTGATTAAAAAAAAAAAAAAAAACAACTACCTTTGCTTCTTTTTATATTTCTTGAATTTAGCCCAAGAGTAACTGGGCTTCCCAGGGTTCAGTCTTGGCAGACTTTACATTATTCCCTGCCCCACAGCACACACTCAAAGGGAAACACATAAATACATACACAAAAGCATACACCTGACTCCTAAAACTTTCATGGAGGATATATATTTTTAATGAAATTTCCATAATACAGTGGAGAAGAGTGGACATTGTAAAAATCCTCTTTAAATGCCAGACTACCACCATGGTTCCTTTCACAGGATGACTTTTGTAATAATCTTTCTACTTACACTCTGTCTTTCCCTTTTAAAATTTTTTCTAGTCCCTCTCTCTCTCCTCCCTTTTCTAAGTATAACTGTGGCAGTTCATGCTTTTCCTCCTACTATTAGAACTCTCTGGAAAGTTCTATTCTTTTTTCTATACTCATGTACTTGCAGTCCATCTACCAATGGACCTAGCTAAAAAACCTCATTTTCTTTAAGTTTTAGCCTGCTGAGGGTTGAGGAAATAATCTAATATTTATTTTCAGCCATTGAAAATTTTATATTATATATGTATAATGTGGAACTTCCCTGGTGGCTCAGTGATAAAGAATCCTCCTGCCAATGTAGGAAATGCAGGTTCTATCCCTGGGTTGGGAAAATCCCCTGGAGAAGGAAATGGCAACCCACTTCAGTATGTTTGCCTGGGAAATCGCATGGAGAAGAAACTGGTGGGTTACAGTTCATGGGGTCACAAAAGAGTGGAACATGACTTAGCGACTAACAACAATGTATATAAGGCAGTCATTAAACTTACTTTGTGAACATTTTTTAATGCTTGTAAATATTTATTTTATTCTAGAAATAACTAGAAATATGAAATAATACCCTAAATTGTAACACCGAATTTTATTTATGGATTAAGTGCTAAATTATGAATTCCAAATTTGAAAACAATACACACAATGTATTTTTTACTTGTGATTTGGAAAAGCATGAGTTAATAATTTGCACTGCTTTTGTAAGAAAAATACTAAACTTAAATTTGACTTGCTTTTCAAAAATTCATGTCTCTTATTTCTTTATTCACAGAAACATATCTTGTGAATAACTTGTTAGCTCTATGTTCTTATTCACAATATCTTTACCATATTGATTTTTTTAGGAAACTACATTGAAGATTTAAGTCTACAACAATTCATTATAGAAGTGTAGATATTTATTGCAAGTAAATACAAAATCTGTTTGATTTGCTATATTTGACACTTACAGAAAGGGCCAGAAAGAAATAGGGAAGGCCTCTCATAGAATCATTGATTTAATTATTAATATGAGAAACTTTAGAAGTTGAAGTTTAAAAATTATATGTTCAACACTTATCAATTAGTAATTAGCACCACCTATTTCAGAAATTATACTGATAAAAATAAAGGAGCAAAAATTAAAATTTGCTGAGTGTAAACCTTTTAAAGAGGCTCTTAAAATTTCCTCTGCTTGAAATTGAAGTGAAATAATGAAACAGCATTTTGAGGCAATTCCGAATGGGACCACAGAACTAAATGTGCTAGAAAAGCAGAGAATTTTTGCACAGATGGTCTGCCATGGAACTTGCCAAATTCACCCAATACACAGGAGTTCTGGGAAAGGTTTTTCTGCCAACAGGCAATATAATGCCTTTCAAATTTGGATGGCCAAAACCAAAGTCTGAGGACATCATATTATGAAACTGCTTCTCTCTGAGGAAGATCATAAATAACAAGAACATTATATTATATAGTTATGATGAAAAACCGTTTCAGATCCAAATCACTGGACTGAAAATGTAGTCTTAATAGTGCTCCTGCAGCCTCTCCTGCTCTGCTCCAATCTCTTCTCAGCAGCAGAGCCAGAACGATCTGTTTAAAATGCAAATCTCATTTTGTCACCGCCCTGTAGAAAACTGTTCAATGGCTTCTCTTTGTTCTTGGGAGAAAAACCCCAAATACCTGACATGTTGCAGTCCTGCATCGTGGTAACTGTCTTGTTCATTCTGACAGCAGACCACACTGATCTGTAGCTCTTCTTGACTCAGACCTAGTAACCTCATTCTGGCCCATAGGCATTTGCTGTTTCCTATTCATGGAGGTTCTTTCCAGATCTCCAGATCAATTCACTTCTGATCTTTTCCAAGTTAACTGGAGGTCATACCAAATGGTTTGTTTTGTTTTCAGGAAAATTTTCTCCGATCAATTCCCATCTCCCCCTACTAGATCAGATTGCCTTGTTCATGGAATCTCATGTAGTAAAAGTGAAAGTGAAGTCACTCAGTCATATCTGACTCTTTGTGACCCCATGGACTGTAGCCCACCAGGCTCCTCTGTCCATGGGATTTTTCAGGCAAGAATACCGGAGTAGGTTGCCATTTCCTTCTCCAGGGATCAAACTCAGATCTCCTGCATTGAAGGTGGCTTTTTGACCACTGCGCCACCTGGGAAGAAGCCCATTATATACTTCAAAAGGGTAAATTTTATGTGATATGTAGTGTATTTCAGTGAGGCTGTTACTAAAACAAAAACAAAGAACAATGTTCTAATGTAGCAATTAAAGAGAAATATATTCATCTGTCAGTAGCAACGGTTTATTTTCTACATTTTTGACGCTGTTGAATAAACAAACAAACAAATCTTGACTTTGATAAGGAGAGACTTTGTTCTAAAAGACTGTTGTAGTTGGGGAAGGAGAACTATTGTGATGGGCTTCCTTGATGGCTCAGGTGGTAAAGAATCTGCTGTAATGCAGGGGACCTGGGTTCAGTCCATGGAATGGGAAGATTCCCTGGAGAAAGGAATGGTAACCCACTCCAGTATTCTTGCCTGGAAAATTCCCTGAACAGAGGAACCTGATGGGCTACTTCCATGGGATCACAAAGAGTTGAACGTGACTGAGCAGCTAATACTATTGCAATAGGGAGGACATGCCCACTCAGGAGAGCTCTAAGTATCTCAAAGTCAGGCAGAAAAGGCTTTTATAAGGAGGAATACATGTGGCTAGAGATAACTAGGTGTGGAGGATGAGTAGGTGACATGGTGGAACAGTTGACCAGGAAATGTTTTTCCTTGTGGTCAGCTGGTTCCCAGAAGGAGCAGCGAAGAGGAGGTTGTTTAGTATTCCAATGCTTCATTATGCTCAAGGATGGGCCAGAGTTTAGGATCTTGAGGGACATGCTGAAGCATGACTAAAGGTGGATCAATTTAAATTAGGGAACATTTAATCCAGACTAGTTGGCAAGGACACGCAGTTCAGTTAATCGTTTATGGAACAGTGACTGGGATTTGGAGAGTCTAATTTTGGCCTTGCCATTGGTAAACAAGAGGAGCAATATTATCTAAGTCACATAGAGAGGAGTGATTCTTTGCAGTAATTGTTTCCTGGAACACAAAGCAATGAGATATTTCTATTTCTTCTTCTTTTTTCCTTTTTTATTTATTTGACTGCAGAGGGTCTTAGTTGCAGCAGGCAGGATCTTTAGTTGTAGCATATGGGATCTAGTTTCCTGAACAGGGATTGAACCCTGGCCCCTGCTTTGGAAGCATGGAGTCCTAACCCATGGACCACCAGGGAAATTCCCACTGGGAGATTTTTTCTTAACCATCACTTCTTTCCAGGAGTATGTGGTTCAGGTAAGCTTCAAGACTGTCAATACCTGTTAATTAGAATTCCCCCAAAGGCTGTTTTTGGTTACGTTTATGAATACTATGGTTAGTGAAGAAAGTGAAATGGAATAGACCCAAAATCAAATTAAACCAGTAAACTCTTCCCGCCCTGTGCATAATTTGCATGGATATCTACAGCAGATGGGAAGGCTGAGGAGGGCTCAGGTTTGTAGCACAAGAATTTTCTGTTTGAAATATTGTTGCTTTATTGTAAAATATCAAAGTTCACAAATTTATTATTGCTTTGGGAAGCATTGCTGTGGACATCTTGATAGAGAGGGTTAGAACATAGTTTTGGCAATAATTGTAGGGAGTATTAAATATTTTATGAGAAATACATTAGTGTAAATCACAATTTTTAAAAGTGAAACATGAATCACTACCCAAAGAATTGGACTTCAGTGCAAGAAATCCTGATTTATCTGCAATGTTGATACTGTATATGTAAATGCCACTTCTCAGAAGCATAAAACTCTGAGTATAATATATTGGTTAGTGTTAGCAGTATAATATATATTTTTCAGACTATGATAGTTTCATTAATCATATACTTTAAGAATTTTAAGCTTACTTTTTATGAGCATTGCATTACATGCAGCATTGATATGCATGTGTAATTTATCACTTGGCAAGCGAATTATCTGACACTATTTTATGTGCTTGATATATTGATTTTCAGTTGTGATAGATCATTTTAAGATTGCATGGCTTTACTCACGGTGATTTATCCCCAGAATCACATAGACTGTGGGGCAAGCTGGTGCAGCCCTTTGAACACTTTCTATCAGCTAAAAATAGAGTTGTTAACTGGAATTCTTAACCCCAACAGGGAAACATATTTAGCAAGTTGAAAGAAAAAACTTTCATCCAAGATCTAATTAGTTGTTGAATAAGTGCCCATAAAAAATAGTTTCAGTGTCTTTCTTCCATATGCTAATCTTATAACCTATTTTTTAAATCAATAAGCAATGAAGTATACAGTCAAAGAAAGAGAAAGATGTCATCAGTTTGCTTAAAAGATTTGTCTTCTATGACTGCTGATTGTCTTTTAATCCTTATCAACTCAAGTATGCACATTTGCATTCACTAGAATTATTACTTGCTTTGAACAGAGTTCCAAGGAGAGAAAAATATGCAGTGCCCAAACATCAAATATGTGATGGCCACTGGGGAAGACACTCCATAGGGGAACCAGATAAAGTGAAAGGAGTATTTTTGGAATACTTCCTAGAATTTGTAACAAATAATATTAAAGCCACCTTGCAAAAAATATGCCATCTTGTCACTGGTCCGAAAGTATTTAAATCACAGAAGTAATTGAAGTAATGTATGCCAAGAGGTTTCCTCTCTACTCTCCTCTCTTATACTCCACTGAAATTGTCATTTTCTCCTTCTTTTCCTCCTCTTTGTTTGTATTGTTACTGCTGTTATTGTTTATAAATATTGCTCCTCATTTTGGTTTCCTAGAGACTAAAAAGGCTTGTTCTTAACTTTCATAAAGTTTCTGCTTAAATATGTGTTTCTGTCTTATTAATATGTTCCCTGCATAAAGAAAGTTTCTTAGCACATTCTAAGTGCTTGATAAATATTGTTAAATAAATTAAAGAAAGAATGAATGAGTTAGTGAAATCATATTTGAAATGATTTGACTCCATGTCTGGAGTCAGACAATTCCTTAACCCATTTTCTTTGATCTAAGACAAGTTGCCTCATCTTTTCAGTCTCAGTGTTCTCATATAGAAATGCAGATAAAGACAGTACCTTGGTGGCTCAGATGGTAAAGCGTCTGCCTGCAGTGTGGGAGACCTGGGTTCAATCCCTGGGTTGGGAAGATCCCCTGGAGAAGGAAACGGCAACCCACTCCAGTACTCTTGCCTGGAAAATTCCATGGACTGAGGAGCCTGGTGGGCGGGCTACAGTCCATGGGGTCTCAAAGAGTCAGACATGACTGAGTGATTTCACTTTATCTCAAAGAGCTTTTGTGAGGATTAAATGAAAGATATAGATAAATCACTTATGTCACACTTACCTAGAAGATGATATGCTCACAATAAATATTAGTTGTTGTCAATTTTATTTTCATCACTTAATGCTCTTCCCCTAAGTTTCTTCGTGCATTTATTTTTTTTTCACAAATATATTGATTGGCTTGAAAATAAGAACTAAGTAATAAAAGTGAGGCTCTTTTTTATTTGTTTAACTAGAATAGCTTGCACCTAAAATGAAACATGTCGTCCTTCAGTAGCCAAGTCATGTCCAACTTTCATGCCTCCATGGACTGCAGCGCACCAGGCTTCCCTGTCCCTCAGCTTCTCCCGGAGTTTGCCCAAATTCATGTCTATTGCATCGGTGATGATTTTAAACCACCACAGTATACTTGCCACGAGAACCCCATGAACTGTGTAAAAAGGCAAATGAAATATAAGATTTAAGTTTTAACATGTTACCTTTGAAGCAATTTTCAATATATTAAAATGTGGGAAGTAACTGATTTTATCAGATGAGAAATATGTTGATTCTATGTTGTGTATTCAGAAGGAATGTACTTAGAGAAAACAATCAAAGGGAAAAGTGTGTTTGGGGAAAAAACATGCTGTGCCTTTTCTTGAGGTATGGCTCTGAACTACCATCTGAACTACCAAGTTGTATAAAAAGACTATATAGCTTTCATATGTCATGAATCTATAATGGCAGTAATTAGGGAGAAAAAAAAAAAAAAAAGAAATTGTAAATAATTAGCTCAAAGCTACCTGTACAGAGGGGCTTCCCTGGTACTTCAGACGATAAAGCATCTGCCTACAATGTGGGAGATCTGGGTTCGATCCTTAGGCCGGGAAGATCCCCTGGAGAAGGAAATGGCAACCCACTCCAGTATTCTTGCCTGGAAAATCCCATGGACGGAGGAGCCTGGTAGCCTACAGTCCATGGGGTCTCAAAGAGTCGGACATGACTGAGCGACTTCACTTCACTTCTTCTTCACCTGTACAGAACTGTATTACAGACAGATCTCATTTTATTGCACTTTGCTTTATTCTGCTTCATAGATCTTGCAAATTTCATAAACACCAGCTTTATGGCAAACCCTGAGTGAGCAAGTCTACTGGGGCCATTTTTCCAGCAGCATTTTCTCACTTCATGTTTCTGTGTCACATTTGTGTAATTCTCAAAATGTTCAAACTTTTTCATTATTATTATATTTGTTTTGATGACCTGTGATCAGTGCTCTTTGATGTGAGAGTGGTGACACTATTGCAAAAAGATTATGACTTGTTGAAAGCTCAGATGGTGGTTACTATTTTTAAATTAAAATATGTACATTTCTTTAGCCTACTGCTATTGAAAACTTAAACTACAGTATAGTATAACATAACTTTTTTTTTTGCAGTTCACTATTTATTTTAATAAGGTACAAAAATTTAAGACATATTGTGTGAATTATCTGGAAAAAGAAAACAAAATGGGGAAGTTCTTAATTTACATTCTCCTGGAATTAAACATTAAGATTTATATTACCCCATAGTTTTTTTTAATTTTTTTTTAATATAAATTTGTTTATTTTAATTGGAGGCTAATTACTTTACAATATTGCATTGATTTTGCCATACATCAACATGAATCCGCCACGGGTGTACATGTGTTCCCCATCCTGAACCCCCCTCCCACCTCCCTCCC
>SJYA01001484.1:230219-241116 GCA_006410615.1 Neotragus moschatus | reverse complement strand
CCCTCCCATCCCTCTGGGTCATCCCAGTGCACCAGCCCCGAGCACCCTGTATCATGCATCGAACCTGGACTGGTGATTCGTTTCACATATGATATTATACATGTTTCGATGCCATTCTCCTAAATCATCCCACCCTCGCCCTCTCCCATAGAGTCCAAAAGACTGTTCTATACATCTGTGTCTCTTTTGCTGTCTCCCATATGGGGTTATCATTACCATCTTTCTCAATTCCATACATATGCGTTCAGGTCAGTTCAGTTCACTCAGACTCATGTCCATCGAGTCGATGATGCCAGCATCAGGGTCTTTTCCAATTAGTCAACTGTTCACATGAGGTGGACAAAGTATTAGAGTTTCAGCTTTAGCATCAGTCCTTCCAATGAACACCCAGGACTGATCTCCTTNGAGGATAATGTTTGCTGTGGTTTTATCATACATGACTTTTATTATGTTGAGGTATATTTCTTCTATTCCTGTAATCTGGAGGGTTTTTAACATAAATGGATGTTGAATTTTGTCAAAGGCTTTCTCTGCATCTATTGAGATAATCATATGGTTTTTATCTTTCAATTTGCTAATGTGGTGTATCACATTGATTGATTTCTGAATATTGAAGAATCCCTGCATCCCTGGGATAAAGCCTACTTGGTCATGATGTATGAACTTTTTAATATGTTGTTGAATTCTGTTTGCTAGAATTTTTGTTAAGGATTTATGCATCTATGTTCATCAGTGATATTGGCCTGTAGTTTCNTGTGGTGTATCACATTGATTGATTTCTGAATATTGAAGAATCCCTGCATCCCTGGGATAAAGCCTACTTGGTCATGATGTATGAACTTTTTAATATGTTGTTGAATTCTGTTTGCTAGAATTTTTGTTAAGGATTTATGCATCTATGTTCATCAGTGATATTGGCCTGTAGTTTCCTTTTTTTGTGACATCTTTGTCTGGTTTTGGTATTAGGGTGATGGTGGCCTCATAGAATGAGTTTGGGAGTTTACATTCCTCTGCAATTTTCTGGAAGAGTTTGAATAGGATAGGTGTTAGCTCTTCTTCAAATTTTTGGTAGAATTCAACTGTGAAGCTGTCTGGTTCTGGGCTTTTTTTGGCTGGAAGATTTCTGATTACAGTTTCAATTTCTGTTATTATGATGGGTATGTTAAGATTTTCTATTTCTTGCTGGTTAAGTTTTTGAAAGTTATACTTTTCTAAGGATTTGTCCATTTCTTCTAAGTTGTCCATTTTATTGGCATATAGTTGCTGATAGTAGTCTCTTATGATACTTTGTATTTCTGTGTTGTCTGCTGGGATTTCTCCATTTTCATTTCTAATTTTGTTGATTTGATTCTTCTCTCTTTTTTTCTTGATGAGTCTGGATAATGATTTGTCAATTTTATTTATCTTCTCAAAGAACCAGCTTCTAGCTTTGTTGATTTTTGCTATGGTTTCCTTTGTTTCTTTTTCATTTATTTTTGCCCTAATTTTTATGATTTCTTTCTTCCTGCTAACCCTGGAGTTCTTCATTTCTTCTCTTTCTAGTTGCTTTAGGTGTAGAGTTAGGTTAGTTTTTTGACTTTACGCTTGTTTCCTGAGGTAAGCTTGTATTGCTATGAACCTACCCTTTAGCATTTCTTTTACTGATCCCATAGGTTGTTTTGTTTTGTTTTCATTTGTTTCTATTCATATTTTAATTTTCTTTTTTGCTTTCTTCTGTGATTTGTTGGTTATTCGGAAGTGTGTTGTTTAACCTCCATATGTTTTAATTTTTATAGTTTTTTTTTCCTGTTCAGTTCAGTTCAGTCTCTCAGTTGTGTTCAACTCTTTGAAACCCCATGAATTGCAGCATGCCAGGCCTCCCTGTCCATCACCAACTCCAAGAGTTGACCCAAACTCATGTCCATCAAGCCAGTGATGTCAGCCAGTCATCTCATCCTCTGTCATCCCCTTTTCCTCCTGCCCCAATCCCTCCCAGCATCAGACGCTTTTGCAATGAGTCAACACTTTGCATGAGGTGACCAAAATACTGAAGTTTCAGCTTTAGCATCATTCCTTCCAAAGAACACCCAGGACTGATCTCCTTTAGAATGGACTGGTTGGATCCTCTTAGAGTCCAAGGGACTCTCAAGAGTCTTCTCCAACACCACAGTTCAAAAGCATCAATTATTCGGTGCTCAGCTTTCTTCACAGCCCAATTCTCACATCCATACATGACCACTGGAAAAACCATAGCCTTGACTAGACAGACCTTAGTCGGCAAAGTAATGTCTCTGCTTTTGAATATGCTATCTAGGTTGGTCACAACTTTTCTTCCAAGGAGTAAGTGTCTTTCAATTTCATTGCTACAATCACCATCTACAGTGATTTTGGAGTTCAAAAAAAATAAATTAATTAAAAAAAATAAATAAATAAAGTCTGACACTGTTTCCACTGTTTCCCCATCTATTTCCCATGAAGTGATGGGACCAGATGCCATGATCTTAGTTTTCTGAATGTTGAGCTTTAAGCCAACTATTCACTCTCCTCTTTCACTTTCATCAAGAGGCTTTTTAGTTCCTCTTCACTTTCAGCCATAAGGGTGGTTTCATCTGCATATCTGAGGTTATTGACATTTCTCCTGGCAATCTTGATTCCAGCTTGTGCTTCATCTAACCCAGCATTTCTCATGATGTACTCTGCATAGATGTTCAATAAGCAGGGTGACAATATACAGCCTTGACATGCTCCTTTTCCTATTTGGAACCAGTCTGTTGTTCCATGTCCAATTCTAACGGTTGTTTCCTAATCTGCATATAGGTTTCTCAAGAGGCAGGTCAGGTGGTCTGCTATTCCTATCTCTCTCAGAATTTTCCAGTTTATTGTGATCCACACAGTCAAAGGCTTTGGCATAGTCAATAAAGCAGAAATAGATGTATTTTTGGAACTCTCTTGCTTTTTCCATGATCCAGCGGATGTTGGCAATTTGATCTCTGGTTCCTCTGCCTTTTCTAAAACAAGTNACAGTCAAAGGCTTTGGCATAGTCAATAAAGCAGAAATAGATGTATTTTTGGAACTCTCTTGCTTTTTCCATGATCTAGTGGATGTTGGCAATTTGATCTCTGGTTCCTCTGCCTTTTCTAAAACCAACTTGAACATCTGGAAGTTCATGGTTCATGTATTGCTGAAGCCTGGCTTGGAGAATTTAGAGCATTGCTTTACTAGTGTGTGAGATGAGTGCAATTGTGTGGTAGTTTGAGCATTATTTGGCATTACCTTTCTTTGGAATTGCAATGAAAACTGAACTTTTCCAGTCCTGTAGCCACTGCTGAGTTTTCCAAATGTGTTGGCATGTTGAGTGAAGCACTTTCAAAGCATCATCTTTCAGGATTTGAAATAGCCCAACTGAAATTCCATCACCTCCACTAGCTTTGTTCCTAGTGATGCTTTCTAAGACCAACTTGACTTCACATTCCAGGATGTCTGGCTCTAGATTAGGGAGCACACCATCATGATTATCTGGGTCGTGAAGATCTTTTTTGTACAGTTCTTCTGTGTATTCTTGCCACATCTTCATAATATCTTCTGCTTCTGTTAGGTCCATACCATTTCGGTCCTTTATCGAGCCCATCTTTGCATGAAATGTTCCCTTGGTGTCTCTAATTTTCTTGAAGAGATCTCTAGCCTTTCCTATTCTGTTCTTTTCCTCTATTTCTTTGCATTGATCGCTGAAGAAGGCTTTCTTATCTCTCCTTGCTATTCTTTGGAACTCTGCATTCAGACGCTTATATCTTTCCTTTTCTCCTTTGCTTTTCACTTCTCTTCTTTTCACAGCTATTTGTAAGGCCTCCCCAGACAGCCATTTTGCTTGTTTGCATTTATTTTCCATGGGGATGGCCTTTATCCTGTCTCCCATACAACGTCACGAACTTCCATCCATAGTTCATCAGGCACTCTTTCAAATCTAGTCCCTTAAATCTATTTCTCATTTACACTGTATAATCATAAGGAATTTGATTTAGGTCATATTTGAATGGCCTAGTGCTAGAGCATTCTAATGGTTCAGTGTAAATGAGAAATAGATTTAAGGGACTAGATGTGATAGAGTGCCTGATGAACTATGGATGGAGGGTTGTGACACTGTATAGGAGACAGGATCAAGACTATTGGATGCAATCTCAAAAACGACAGAATGATCTCTGTTCATCTCCAAGGCAAACCATTCAATATCACANTTCTTTCCACAGCTATTTGTAAGGCCTCCCCAGACAGCCATTTTGCTTTTTTGCATTTCTTTTCCATGGTATGGTCTTGATCTGTGTCTCCTGTACAATGTCATGAACCTCTGTCCATAGTTCATCAGCCATTCTCTCTATCAGATCTCATTCCTTAAATCTATTTCTCACTTCCACTGTATAATCATAGGAGATTTGATTTAGGTCAACCTGAATGGTCTAGTGGTTTTCCCCACTTTCTTCAATTTAAATCTGAATTTGGCAATAAGGAGTTCATGATCTGAGCCACAGTCATCTCCCAGTCTTGTTTTTTGCTGACTGTACAGAGCTTTTCCAACTTTGGCTGCAAAGAACATAATCAGTCTGATTTCAGTGTTGACCATCTAGGGATGTCCATGTGTAGAGTCTTCTCTTGTGTTGTTGAAGAGGGTTTTTGCTATGACCAGTGCATTTCTTGGCAAAACTCTATCAGCCTTTGCCCTGATTCATTTTGTACTTCTATATGTGTTTGTATACTATATTGGTATTTTTCTTTCTGGCTTACTTCACTCTGTGTAGTAGGCTCCAGTTTCGTCCACCTCGTTAGAAGTGATTCAAATGTGTTCTTTTTAATGGCTGAGTAATACTCCATTGTGTATATGTACCACAGCTTTCTTATCTGTTCATCTGCTGATGGACATCTAGGTTCCTTCCATGTCCTGGCTATTATAAACAGTGCTGCAATGAACAATGGGGTACATGTGTCTCTTTCAATTCTGGTTTCCTTGGTGTGTATGCCCAGCAGTGGGATTGTTGGGTCGTATTGCAGTTCTATTTCCAGTGTTTAAGGAATCTCCACACTGTTCTCCATAGTGGCTGTACTAGCTTGCATTCCCACCAACAGTGTAAGAGGGTTCCCTTTTCTTAACTTTTAAATGCACTGGGAAACAGAAAAAATTCTGTGACTCTCTATTGCTACATTTGCTTTATTGCAGTGGCCTGGAACTGAACCCTCAGTATCTTCAAGTGAAGTGAAGTGAAAGTCACTCAGTTGAGCCTGACTCTTTGTGACTGTATGGACTGTAGACTGCCAGGCTCTGTCCATGAAATTCTCCAAGCAAGAATAGTGAAGTATGTTGCCATGCCCTTCTCCAGGGCATCTCCCTCATCCAGGGATCGAACTCAGGTCTCCCTCATTGCAGACAATGTCTTCAAGGTATGCCTTTAAAAATAAATTTCCAAAATAACTGTCATTGCAGCAGCTACCACTAGATGTCATGCACTTCTTATTTTGTCTTCTCACAGATAGTAGGTTCTATTAGAGAATAGTATGCCCCTTAGAATTTAAATCCTAGACTCTTGGTGGACATGGGTTATAAGGGATTTGGGCAAACATTAGGATTTGATAAAATTAACTGTCACTGAGATTGTATCTATCTATAGAAATAAGATCCATTTTGATCAAATTGACTTGTTAATTTAGTCAAATTTAGATTTAATTAATTTAATAAGTCTGCTTTATGAATTTCAGAAATACTTGCCAAGTTTTTATCTAATTTTACCTATAAATATAGATTTGAAACATGGATATAGGCCCTGTTGTACTATGTATTTATTCAATTTTAGTCTCTGAGAGGTATTTTTATATTCCTGTCATGCAAAGTCAATGCATATTGGATCTGTGTTATGACTTTCACAGAGCCATTTGTTGAAGCAGAACCATCTTAGACTCTGTTTACAGCATTCTGTTACTGAAATAATAAGGAACAGCACGACCTCTAAAATATGCTCACAGATCAGGAAAAGAATGCTATCTTGTGTTTAAAATAAACTCTTAAGGAGCTTGTTTACCCACTCTCATTAAAAAAAAAATATATATAGAACATTTAAAGTTTCAGTTTGAAAATGGTATGTATTTCTTCCCTAGTAACTTTTGGAGGAGCTAGTCTAGCTTAGAGAACATGGAAGATTAAAATTACATGGTAAATTAGAAGATTTGTATTAAATTGTTTAGCTTTTATTTATACCTTCCTAAATTGAGAGTCCCTTGGACTGCAAGGAGATCCAACCAGTCCATTCTGAAGGAGATCAGCCCTGGGATTTCTTTGGAAGGAATGATGCTAAAGCTGAAACTCCAGTACTTTGGCCACCTCATGCGAAGAGTTGACTCATTGGAAAAGACTCTGATGCTGGGAGGGACTGGGGGCAGGAGGAGAAGGGGACAACAGAGGATGAGATGGCTGGATGGCATCACTAACTCGATAGACGTGAGTTTGAGTGAACTCCTGGAGTTGGTGATGGACAGGGAGGCCTAGCGTGCTGCGATTCATGGGGTTGGAAAGAGTCAGACACAACTGAGCGACTGAACTGAACTGACTGAAATATGTCACAGGTTCCATAAGCATTTCTCTCACCTGAATTATCATATTCTAATCTTTAATTTATGTATGTAAGAATCACATGAGACAATATGTAAAAGCTTATTACAGAATTAAAAGGTCCTGGTCATTCCTCCAATTCACATGTGAACTTGGACTTCCTCTTAATTTCTCCCAGAGTAATTGGTGGTGGGGGAATATGGGTTACACATATGAGGATAAGGGACAGGGAACAGACATATTTCTCCTGCCTTCTTTTCTAGCCCTGTTATTTTGAAATTCGTTCCATTTGCGGAATTTCTTTGCTCTGTGCGGGCTTCTGTAAGCTTTGAAAATCAGCCTTCTTTATCTTTAAATAGCACCAACATTGGGCTGAATTTGCTTACAAATTTTCAGAGCAGGATAGGTGTTTATGGTGAAGCACTACAAAACTAAAATTGAATGTTAAAATATTTTGTTGTAAAAAAAAAAAAAAAAAAAGCTTGCTGGGTATCCCACTGGCATTTTTCCCCTGGCCACCTTTGTCTTCAGGCTCCAGTTCCTGGCCATGCTCTGTACTCCCTCCCTCCCCTCATTCCCTGCTCTCATCTTAGACATCCAACCTCCTTTCCCCTTCTTTCACAAGCTGTGTACATTTTTTTGCTGACTTTTTATGTAGACCCAATTACCTATCTTTAGATTTACCATCTCTTTTCCTATATGAGGTTCTTGAGACACACAGCCCTTATTTAATGACACTGCAGGTGTCAGTCAAGGAGTCCAAGGCAGCAAATGCTCACAAAACCCAAACAGCCTGATGGGTTTCAGGAAGGCATTTTTAAAGGCAAGTGTGGGGGAGGGGGGAATTTAAAGGCAAGTGATCAGATCGTGCACAATTCTCTGGTTGATGAGGAAACAGGACAGTGTCAAAGGGAGTAAA
The DNA here is from genome assembly GCA_006410615.1 of Neotragus moschatus. NCBI lineage: Eukaryota > Metazoa > Chordata > Mammalia > Artiodactyla > Bovidae > Neotragus > Neotragus moschatus. Next base: position 233,628 of record SJYA01001484.1, on the reverse strand, counting down.
ATGATCAATCTTTAGGCATCAGTAGATCCAGGGATACATTCTCATGGTCATCAAGCTGTTAATGTCTTCCATTTGGTGAAGGGTTTAGCATCTGCAAAACAACTCAGGAATGTGCATCAAATGCTATTATGTAATGTAGGAGCTTTAGAGAAGAACAAAAGACCTTCTGACTGCTTTATGGCTGATTTATTGCTTACATTCTTACCAGTTCTCCTGGTGCAACTACTATTTTTGTTGCTGCATGTTCACATACTTTTTAAACATTTTTTAAAAACTAATTTATTTATTTTAATTGGAGGATAATTACTTTACAATATTGTGCTGGTTTTTGCCATACACCAACATGAACTGGTTATAAATATACATGTGGCCCCCTATCCTGAATTCCCCTTCCACCTCCCTCCCCTCTGTGCGTGGGTGCCAAATTGAATCTCAGAGACAGAGTTTGGGGTGAGGTAGTAAAGAACAGCTTAATTGCTTTGTTTGCTTTGTCAGGCAAAGGGGAGATGGTGGGCTTATGCCTCAAAAACAAGGGGATTTGGTGAATAGTTTTCTAGCAGTGGTTAATGGCAGAGTTGTTGATAAGGATCAAAGTGTGCTCAGGGTCTGCACTCCTTTAACATGGCCTCAGGTGGTCTCCTTATGAGCTTCTCTGGTTCCTTTAATCTGACCTCAAGTGATGTCCTCCTAGTCTCTGCATCCCCTCCCATCCCTGATTAGCAACTGTTCAGAATACCCTTTGGGATTCAGGGCAGGTCATGGAGGCTGAAGTCTATTCCCTGCAGTTAGGAAATGAGAACACAGAAAGGCTTCTGTGGCCAGGAGCCCCACATGGCCCTGCTCAGTCTCACTTTCAGTCATTAATTCTTGAGCCAGGCTTTTGTGAACTCAAGGGAGGCCTGGGAGACTGCAACTTTTCTACAAAGAAGAGGCAGGCAGAGGACAAAAGGAGAGGGATCTGCCCCAAGAAGGCCCTTTAAGGTCCTGCTCAGTTACACTAGTGTAAGCAAGTACTATGGTGTGAGAAATAAAACCTTTCCATTTTCATATGACAGATATTATTTTCAAATGTTTTAAACTCAGATTCACAGAATTAAGTTGATCCTACTGTTTTATGAAATGCTGTTATACTCATCTGTGCAAGATGCTTTATTTGTTCTCTTTTTATTGTTATTTTCACTGTATTTCCCATCCTCAGTCCCATAGTTTTCTTATTGTTATGAATTTAACATACATCTGCCAAGCTTTACTTTTATATATTTATATACATGTAAATATAGAACTGAAAAACAACCCTCACTATTCTATGTGTGTGTTTAAAAGCAGTAAAAGCATCTTTATTCTAAATTTCACTCGCTTCCTAACTGTTTTCAAATATCTATTTATTTTTAAATATATCCTGATTGCTGTATGTAGATCTGGCACCAAGTCCTATATCATTTTGTAGCATCTTTTCTTTTCTGTGTCAATGAGAAATTATAATAAAACTGGATTTACCTCTTGGTGAGTATTGAGCTAAAGACAGGGAGAAAGAAGAATCTATTGTTATTTGCAGCAACTAAGAATACTGCGGATCTTTCCCCAAACAATGTCTCTCCAAACAGCAAAACTGGGTAAATTTTAAGCTAAGGGTACATGCATATTCATGAAGGGACTTGGTCAGAGGAGAATTCAGCAAAGAACTGGGGCCAAGGTCAACAGGGTCCCAGCTTTAGTTGACTGAAGTTGCAAATATCAGCATCAGAGAGGCCTTAGTTCTAGCAGAACTCAAAGATATGAATCAGAAACTAGGACCAGTTTTATCACTGAACTATTGTTTTTGATTGCTTTTCCTTTGTTTCTGATTTCCCTTACTTCCTTTAACATCATTGATTACTGGGACCTGCTCAAGGGCAAGCATTATGGCCAGGCTTAGATCACAAAATGCCTCCATCCCCAAATCCTTTCTCTTTAGTCAAGAAAGCCATGCCTGGTTCTCTTTCTGTGGGGATAAGTACCTTATTTGCTTACAAAATGGGGCATATTTCTTATCTGTAGCATAAGAATAATTGCACTTAAATGATACATGGTGTTTACATGAAAAGTACTTATTCAACGGTGAAGGGGTTCAGAATAAGTGTCCCCAGAATTTGCCAGTTTCCCTTGAGGATTACTTTGAGCTAAAGGCAATCAAGACCAGGTAACCCAGGAAAACCTTTTTACTTCCCATGTAAATATCTAAAAGAAATATAAATTTCTCTATTTTTAGGGAAAATCTGCAATAATAAAAGAAATTTACATTGGAAAGGGGGCCTATATCTGGAAGAGAGCTAAAACCAAAAATAATTTTTTACCTAAGAAACTTATTTTCACAACAGGTTGAACTTTGTTTACCAAACACTTCCTCCTCTCACATTCCTGTGAATTGTCTTCCTTTTTGTATGTCAGACCCCTACCCCTTTTCTTCAGCACAAGTTTTGTATCTCAATTGCCTAACTCCCTCTTCAGTCTCTTATCTTTATGGGGATTCCTTATATAGACAGTAAAATACTTTTTCTCTTGTTAATATGTCATATATCATTATAATTGGTATTCAAGCTACAGAATCTAGAAAAATTTTCCTCCCAGAAACGGTTCTTAATTATATGAGACTAACTGTACAAAAGATCCTCACGACCCAGATAATCATGATGGTTTGATCACTCACCTAGAGCCAGACATCCTGGAATGTGAAGGCAAGTGGGCCTTAGAAAGCATCACTATGAACAAAGTTAGTGGAGGTGATGAATTCAGTGAAGCTATTTCAAATCCTGAAAGAGGATGCTGTGAAAGTGCTGCACTCAATATGCCAGCAAACTTGGAAAACTCAGCCGTGGCCACAGGACTGAAAAAGGTCAGTTTTCATTCCAATCTCAAAGAAAGGCAATGCCAACGAATGCTCAAACTACTGCACAATTGCAATCATCTCACACACTAGTAAAGTAATGCTCAAAGTTCTCCATGCCAGGCTTCAGCAATATGTGATCTGTGAACTTCCAGGTGTNACTCAGCCGTGGCCACAGGACTGAAAAAGGTCAGTTTTCATTCCAATCTCAAAGAAAGGCAATGCCAACGAATGCTCAAACTACTGCACAATTGCAATCATCTCACACACTAGTAAAGTAATGCTCAAAGTTCTCCATGCCAGGCTTCAGCAATATGTGATCTGTGAACTTCCAGGTGTTTTAGCTGGTTTTAGAAAAGGCAGAAAAACCAAAGATTAAATTGCCAACATCTGCTGGATCATCAAAAAAGCAAAAGAGTTCCAGCAAAACATCTATTTCTGCTTTATTGACTATGCCAATGCCTTTGACTGTGTGGATCACAATAAACTGTGGAAAATTCTGAAAGAGATAGAAATACCAGACCACCTGACCTGCCTCTTGAGAAA
>SJYA01001484.1:214351-226056 GCA_006410615.1 Neotragus moschatus | reverse complement strand
TAAAAAGCCTCTTGATAAAAGTGAAAGAGGAGAGTGAAAAAGTTGGCTTAAAGGTCAATATTCAGAAAACTAAGATTATAACATCTGGTCCCATCACTTCATGGGAAATGGATGGGGAAACAGTAGAAACAGTGTCAGACTTTATTCTTCTGGGCTCCAAAATCACTGCAGATGGTGACTGCAGCCATGAAATTAAAAGACATTTACTCCTTCGAAGGAAAGTTATGACCAACCTAGATAGCATATTCAAAAGCAGAGATACTAGTTTGCTAACAAAGGTCAGTCCAGTCAAGGTTATGGTTTTTCCACTGGTCATGTATGGATGTGAGAGTTGGACTGTGAAGAAAACTGAGAGCCGAAGAATTGATTCTTTTGATCTGTGGTGTTGGAGAAGACTCTTAAGAGTCCCTTGGACTGCAAGGAGATCCAACCAGTCCATCCTAAAGGAGACCAGTCCGGGGTGTTCATTGGAAGGACTGATGCTGAGGCTGAAATTCCAATACTTTGGCCACCTTGTGTGAAGAGTTGACTCATTGGGAAAGACCCTGATGCTGGGAGGGAATGGGAGCAGGAGGAGAAGGGGACAACCAAGGATGAGATGACTGGATGGCATCACCAATTTGATGCACATGAGTTTGAGTGAACTCTGGTAGGTGGTGTTGGACAGGGAGGCCTGATGAGCTGCGATTTATGGGGTCACAAAGAGTTGGACATGACTGAGAGACTGAACTGAACTGAATATCAACATAGGGCTTCCATGGTGGCTCAGTGGTGAATAATCTGCCTGCCAATGCAGGAGACACAAGAGACACAGGTTAAATCCCTGGATTGGGAAGATCCCCTGGAGAAGGAAATGGCAACCCACTCCAGTACTCTTGCCTGGGAAATCCCATAGACAGAGGAGCCTGTCATACAACAGTTCAAAAAGACACAAAGAGTACAACACAATTTAGTGAATGAGCATGCACAAATCTGAACATAGCAAACACACCTAGGCTTTATATCTAACATCTGATATTACATGCCTAAACACATGTTTTCTGTTTCTTACTTGTGGAACAAAACCTGTAAATTCTACACTGAGTAATACAATTAAAAGGACAAAATTTCCTGAGAATTGTCTTGTCCTCTTAAGTTAGAGGTTTCCAGATTTTGCTGTATGTCAGGGACATTTGGGTGTTAGTTCTAAAAGGTCTTGTAGGCCTTCATGAAACCGTTCACCTTCAGCTTCTTCAGCGTTACTGGTTGGGACATAGACTTGGATAACTCTGATATTGAATGGTTTGTTTTGGAGATGAACAGAGATCATTCTGTCATTTTTGAGATTGCATCCAAGTACTGCATTTTGGAATCTTTTGTTGACNCAGAGATTCCTGGTGTATCTTATGAAAAATACATATATTTCTCAGTCTCTCTAGCTCTACTCAGTGAGAATTATTGAGAATTCTGACCATTCTTCTAATTTACAAGTTAACTTGATAGGCAGAAGTCATGGAATTGATAGCTTCCTGTGAATGATGCCAGATTTGTGACCTCCGAAGAAGATTTAGCTTCAGGACCAGGGACCAGGATTGATCACTCAAGAGCTTTTGTGTAGCAGTTTTATTAAAGTGCAAAAGGCCAGAGAAAGCTTCTGACACAGACAGCAGAATGGGGCTGGAGAGTGTTCCCTTAGTAGTCTAATAAAGGCCTTGTATTCTTTTACCAGACCCCATCCCACAACATACATCTTAAGTTAACAAGATCTTAAACTAACAATCTCCTGGACAAGGAAATGGGAATCCACTCCAGTACTATTGCCTGGAAAATCCCATGGACAGAGGAGCCTGGTAGGCTACAGTCTATGGGATCATAAAGAGCTGAACACCACTGAGCAACTTCACTCCCACAATATGCATTTTAAGATAAAAGGATTAGTCAGAAGTTTCCTGTTAAGAAAGAGAAACATGTCCTCAAGCAGGATATATTATAGTTTAAGATGAGTTGTTTTGTTGTGTAGTCATCAGCCCTAGACTTAAAAAAGGTGAGTCTTAAAGTTTGTTGTCATAACAACTCAGACTTTAAGAAAAAATATTTGTGTTTTCTGTGATTAAGACAAAGTAATATAGAAAAAAATGTCCTTTGCTCCTTGAGAGCCAGGACCCATTTCTCCTCCTCAAAGGCCCTGGGCCCCTTCCTAAGAATTAGCTCTCTTAGAATCTCTACTAATAATTGAAGTGAGGAAAGTAGGGGTGTGTGAGGTGTGTGGAGTCTGTCTACCTATCACTCATCATGTAGCTATCTCTAGATATCTAGAAAAGAAACAGAATTATCTAGATCATATAAACAGAAGGCAATGGCACTCCACTCTAGTACTCTTGCCTGGAAAATCCCATGGATGCAAAAGCCTGGAAGGCTGTAGTTGATGGGGTCGCTGAGGGTCGGGCACGACTGAGCAACTTCACTTTCAATTTTCACTTTCATGCACTGGAGAAAGAAATGGCAACCCACTCCAGTGTTCTTGCCTGGAGAATCCCAGGGATGGTGGAGCCTGGTGGGCTGCTGTCTATGGGGTCGTACAAAGTCGGACACGACTGAAGTGATTTAGCAGCAGATCATATATAGAGACAGCATCTATACATCTTCATCTGGATGGATTGATCTCTTTCTTTAAAGAGATGGAGGTCAAGGGAGAGAGTTTATTGTTATTGTTTAGTCTCTAAGTCCTTTTTGACTCTTTTGTGACCACAGGGACTGTAGCCCCATCAGGCTCCTTCTGTCCTTGGGATTTCCCAGGCAAGAAGAATGGGTTGAGATCTAGGTATATACATATCTTCATCTATAGTATATCTCCGTCTATATCTGTTACCTATATTTTTATATAGTCTCAGGCAATTCTGATATAGTCAGTTCTGAGTATCATCGCTTAGTATACATAGCCTTTCTGAGACTTATTAGAAATGAATAGTCAGATCTGCCATTTCTATTCTACACGCAAGAGGTTAAATTTGATGGTGTTGATGTTCCCATATGTATTTTGAGACTCAAAAATGCTATTTGTTTGTTATGCATTTAAAATAATGATAAAAGTAATAGTGTTGATAGCTAATGCAGAGAAGCCTTAGAATAAATAGTCTTATTGCTAATTTAGCTATAATTTGAAATTTTTAACATCTTGCATTTCTTTTTGGTCTAATGATTTCTAGGTCTAGGGGTTTTGGTTTTCTTTTGCATATAGTATTGATGAATAAAAGAATTTTCTATATTATTTTGGATCAATGAACTTAGTGGTGATTCATTTCAGATCACATGTTTATACTCTATGTGAAATTTCTAATTCATTTGTTATTTAATTTAAAATCTTTTTTATGTGTAGGGGACTATTTATTAGTAGAAAAGAGAAGCTATAAGTGTATGGGTAAGCTGTTTATATCAGACTTTAAATGCTAGTCTGAAGATCATAAAAATGTTCAAAATTCATCTCAGCATTTGCTCACTCATAGTTTGAGTGCTTGGCCAATGCAGATAAATCCAAAACAAATTCCTAAGTGGATGTGTACTTATTGGCTTTAGAGAGAAAAATGGCTGACAGATTTACAATTCAATTGTGGCTAAATATGCTGGCCTCAGACACTGAGAAGGAATAATTACTAAATATTTTAGTCACCATTCAGAATTGCACCACAATCACTGTTAGAGCCAATTTTGATAATTTCCTGTGAATATATGAACTCTGATCTGACTGGAACTAATTATTATGGATCCATGTAGGATTCATTTTTTAAAACCAATTGCTGAAATTTTTTAACAGTAGGAGCTGAAAAAATATCTTCTAAACACAAGTTTTTCAGATAACATATGCTTAGTTTTTCACTAAGGAAAAATTATAGACCCAAATTTACAAATAGTACCTTACCATTCTTTGAGAAGACGTTTCACTTATAAAATCATGGCAGAAGTGATCATGAAAGTATTACAGTGAGCTTGTATTCAGTAGTTCTCCCCCCTGCTGCTGCTGCTGCTAAGTCACTTCAGTCGTGTCCGACTCTGTGCTGCCCCATAGATGGCAGCCCACCAGGCTCCCCCGTCCCTGAGATTCTCCAGGCAAGAACACTGGAGTGGTTTGTCATTTCCTTCTCCAATGCAGGAAAGTGAAAATTGAAAGTGAAGTCTCTTAGTTGTGTCCGACTGTTAGCGACCCCATGGACTGCAGCCCACCAGGCTCCTTCCTCCATGGGATTTTCTAGGCAAGAATACTGGAGTGGGCTGCCATTGCCTTCTCCGTAGATTATCCTAGACTCTCCAGATCTCAGTAGTTTACAACACATGCCTCCCAAAGCTCAGAGACTTGCTTCCTGCTCATGCTGCACTTCACGTGAATAAGCTGAAAGCTTTGCTCAGGCATGCAGGCTGTCTGCACAGCCGCTGCCAGTCATTGAGAGTAGGATGAGCAGGGTGACACATGAGCTGATTCTTGATCATTCTTCTGGGAAGTGACTGCCTCACTTCTGTTCACAGTTTATTCACTGAAGCACCTACTTTATGTGGTAACAAGCTTAATCTTCCTTCAAGGAGGGACACAAAATATTGGTGAATAGAATTTAGTTTATCATACTGAAACCTCCAGATGATCAAAAGATGCTTGTGAAAAATGTAACCTCCAACTAGCTTTTGATTAATGTGCCATTAGAAAGGAAATAATATTTAAATAGTTATTATAACATTATACAAAGTTAGATGTGATTTGGTTTCTGTGTTATTCTGCTTCATGAATGTCTATCTTCCAAAATTGATACAGCAGGCAAGCATATAATTTTTAGAATGTTGTATAGATAATGATTCCTTTTGAAAAATTAAGCTTGAATTCTTGATTTTAAAAACATGGTATTGTAAGAAAATAAAATGTGATATAATTTAAGCTTGCAAAATTATAGTGACAACATTTTCAAATATTTACTGAGTACCAACTGTGTACTTATGTACCATGCTCAGGATTTAGGGTTTTACCTGTTACTTGGGTGAATTTCTGAATGGATTCTTTTCTGTGGTCATGTGAGGAAATTGTGATACCTACAATGGTAAACACAAAGTTCTTGAAGATAGTTGAAATGAGTTTGATTAAAAAAAGAGTTGGTTAAAATTATTTATTCAACCCAGAAATAAATTATAGGTAGATGTTAATGATTTTAAAAGAAAATGATCTCTCTTTCTTTCAACAATAATAATAATCATTTCATCTGATGATTTAGTTTTATCTCAACTATGTATTTCCTAATGCTTCTGCAACAAATTGCCATAAGCTCTGTGGCTTAAAACAATACAAGTTTATTACCTTTCAGTTTGAGAGCACAAAAGTCCAAAATGACCTCATAGCCTATTATAAAGGTGTAAGCAGAGCTACTTCTTCAAGACAATTAGAGCTATCAGAGAACATTTCATGCAAAGATGGGCTCGATAAAGGACAGAAATGGTATGGACCTAACAGAGCAGAAGATATTAAGAAGAGGTGGCAAGAATACACAGAAGAACTGTACAAAAAGATATTCACAACCCAGATAATCACGATGGTGTGATCACTCACCTAGATCCAGACATCCTGGAATGTGAAGTCAAGTGGGCCTTAGAAAGCATCACTACAAACAAAGCTAGTGGAGGTGATGGAATTCCACTGGAGCTATTTCAAATCCTGAAAGATGATGCTGTGAAAGTGCTGCACTCAATATGCCAGCAAATTTGGAAAACTCAGCCGTGGCCACAGGACTGGAAAAGGTCAGTTTTCATTCCAATCCTAAAGAAAAGCAATGCCAAAGAATGCTTAAACTACCACACAATTGCACTCATCTCACACGCTAGTAAAGTAATGCTCAAAATTCTGCAAGCTAGGCTTCAGCAATATGTGAACTGTGAACTTCCAGGTGTTCAAGCTGGTTTTAAAAAAGGCAGAGGAAACAGAGATCAAATTGCCAACATCTGCTGAATCATCAAAAAAGCACGAGAGTTCCGGAAAAACATCTATTTCTGCTTTATTGACTATGCCAAAACCTTTGACTATATAGATCACAATAAACTGTGGAAAATTCTGAAAGAGATGGGAATACCAGACCACCTGACCTGCCTCTTGAGAAATCTGTATGCAGGTCAGGAAGCAACAGTTAGAACTGGACATGGAACACAGACTGGTTTCAAATAGGAAAAGGAGTACGTCAAGGCTGTATATTGTCACCCTGCTTATTTAACTTATATGCAGAGTACATTATGAGAAATGCTGGGCNCACGCTAGTAAAGTAATGCTCAAAATTCTGCAAGCTAGGCTTCAGCAATATGTGAACTGTGAACTTCCAGGTGTTCAAGCTGGTTTTAAAAAAGGCAGAGGAAACAGAGATCAAATTGCCAACATCTGCTGAATCATCAAAAAAGCACGAGAGTTCCGGAAAAACATCTATTTCTGCTTTATTGACTATGCCAAAACCTTTGACTATATAGATCACAATAAACTGTGGAAAATTCTGAAAGAGATGGGAATACCAGACCACCTGACCTGCCTCTTGAGAAATCTGTATGCAGGTCAGGAAGCAACAGTTAGAACTGGACATGGAACACAGACTGGTTTCAAATAGGAAAAGGAGTACGTCAAGGCTGTATATTGTCACCCTGCTTATTTAACTTATATGCAGAGTACATTATGAGAAATGCTGGGCTGGAAGAAACACAAGCTGTAATCAAGATTGCTGGGAGAAATATCAATAACCTCAGATATGCAGATGATACCACCCTTATGGCAGAAAGCCTCTTGATGAAAGTGAAAGAGGAGAGTGAAAAAGTTGGCTTAAAGTTCAACATTCAGAAAACGAAGATCATGGCATCCAGTCCCATCACTTCATGGCAAATAGATGGGGAAACAGTGGAACCAATGTCAGACATTATTTTTGGGGGCTCCAAAATCACAGCAGATGGTGACTGCAGCCATGAAATTAAAAGACATTTACTCCTTCGAAGGAAAGTTATGACCAATCTATATAGCATATTCAAAAGCAGAGACATTACTTTGCCAACAAACGTCCGTCTAGTCAAGGGTATGGTTTTTCCAGTAGTCATGTATGGATATGAGGGTTGGATTGTGAAGAAAGCTGAGTGCTGAAGAATTGATGCTTTTGAACTGTGGTATTGGAGAAGACTCTTGAGAGTCCCTTGGACTGCAAGGATATCCAACCAGTCCATTCCAAAGGAGACCAGTCCTGGGTGTTCTTTGGAAGGAATAATGCTAAAGCTGAAACTCCAGTACTTTGGCCACCTCATGCAAAGAGTTGGCTCATTGGAAAAGACTCTGATGCTGGGAGGGATTGAGGGCAAGAGGAAAAGGGGATGACAGAGGATGAGATGACTGAATGGCTTCACCAATTCAATGGACATGAGTTTGAGTGAACTCGGGAGTTGGTGATGGACAGGGAAGCCTGGCAATCTGCAAAGAGTCGAACATGACTGAGCGACTGAACTAAACTGAACTGAAGCAGAGCTATGTTTCTTTTGGAGGCTCTAGGGGAGAATCCATTTCTTTACTCTTTTCAGCTTTTAGAGACCTCTTGGAATTGCTGCATCCTGGTCTCTTCCTCCAGTTCACAGCTCATTACTCCAACCTCTATTCATTCTTATTTTTGTTCTCAGTCTCTGATGCTTCTGACTCACTTTCATAAGGATCCTTGTGATCACATTTTGGACCATCCATATGATCCAAGATAATCTCATTTTAAGGCCTTTAACTTAATCACATCTGTAAAGTCTTTTTTTTTTTTTTTTTTTAATGTAGGGGAACTTATTCCCAGTTTGGGGGATTATGACATGAATGCCTTCAGGTAGAGGAGGAATTCATTATTCTGTCTTCTATAGCTTGGGAGGGGGAGAGGATGGGATGATTTGGGAGAATGGCATTGAAACATGTATAGTATCATATAAGAAATGAATCGCCAGTCTAGGTTTGATGCAGGGTGCAAGATGCTTGGGGCTGGTGCACTGGGATGACCCGGAGGGATGGTGTGCTGGGGGAGGTAGGAGAGGGAATCAGGATTGGGAACACGTGTACACCCATGGTGGATTCATGTTCATTGGCAAAACCAATACAATATTGTAAAGTAAAAAATAAATAAATAAATAAATAGTGCAGGAGATGTCTATGAGTTTCCAAGTACTTGTGGGACCATAAGAGCTGCATGTTTAGAATATAAATAGAAATTGTGTTCTTTTGTATCCACAAAAACTGCAGAGGATGGCCAAATTCCTTTCCTCACTCCTAGCTGCAGATCATTTTATCGTGAAGATTGATAACCATTGCAGTTTTATCCTATATGTTTCAGGGTACTATTATTATCCACATTGAAAAACCTAATTAACTCTCCAGTTTCTCTGCACAGTTTTCATACATAGCTGGGCTACCCAGCTTTGTATGTATGTATATATGTATGTATGTGTATATATGTATATATATAAAGACAAAGCAAGAAAATGTGATTTAATTGCTTAGACTGTTTTTTTTTTTTTTTTTTTTTCCAGTTAAGTAACTGAAAGGTTGTTGCTAAACCATGAAAGACATGGGGATTCTTGGCTTTCAGAGGAGAATTCAATCTGGGGCCAGAGACGAGGCTTGATCGCTCAGAGCTTTTGTGTAATCAAGTTTTATTAAAGTATAAAAGAGATAGAGAAAGCTTCTGATACAGACATCAGACGGGGGCAGAAAGAATGCCCCCTCACTAGTTTTAGCAATGGAGTTATATACCTTTTAATTAATTATTACAATGAATCAAAAGAATGTCTGGAGGTTGTAAAGATCTTACTAGACCCACTCCCATAATTTACATTTAAGATAACAGGATTAGCCAGAAGGATTTTTCCAGAAACTCTCCTCAAGCAGGATACATTGTTGTTATATAATCCTTAGTACAGAGTTTAAACTGAGTTGTTTGTTGTGTAATCATCAGTTTGAGGCTTAAAGATAAAATGTTTTATATGGCTAAGACTAAGGAATGTAGAGGAAAAAAAAAACATTTGTCCTTTCCTCCTCCTTGAGAATTCCAGACTCCTCTCTCCTTGGGGACCCCTGGACTTCTTATCAACCTGACTAGGAATTGACTCTCTCATTTTTAATAGGAATGTGTCAAGATTACCCATTGGCTTCAGGGGTTTTTTTCTGTTTGTCACTCTATGTAACACATTCCATGTCACTACCTCAAACAGACGACTTAGATCACTCTGGCTAGGAGGAAAATAAAGGATAAGTCAACTGAAGAGCCATACACTAGAGGTTGTTAGAATTACCATCTATCAATTCTTTAGAAGAAAACAAGAATCAATATATAGAATCACCTTTAAGGCAATAGCTTGTTATTTTATAAACATTTTAGAGTTATTTTCCATGGGATTGATTTTCCTTATTTGATTTGTTAATATTGAGTTTCTTATTTTTGAACTAATATTTGAGACATATATTGAATTCTGATGTTTGCTAGTCTGCATATAGGCCCCTCACATCTAATCCAATGTTTTTTGAAGCACATGCAATTGATATTAATCCATGTGTATTGACGTGTATCTTGTCTTCTCATCCTTAGCAATTTAAGTCTTTGTATTCCGATGAATGTTTTGTTCACAGCTAAACAAGATTTCTTCAGGTTGCACATACACATTTAAAAGGAAAAAAAAAAATAAACAAAAAGCAAACAAACCTATTGAGCAAATTGAACTTACAAATGTTTTATAGTAGAGACAGAGAGGGGTTTACATACGATGTTTGTGCTATTCACAGTGAGTTCCATAAATGGGTGCCTGACCACAAATTATTATTACATGATCACTGATGAAGTAAGCACAATAATTTTATGTCATAAGGATAAGAGATTACTGTAGAGTTTCTAAATACTACTTTTATTATTTATGCTTGTTGCATTTTGAACTGATATCAAACAATTCCTGGACTGGCACTGGTTGCAATGTTATATCTGAGAAGGACTGCTGTACTGTATAGTTGATAAGTTAGAATAACTTATTTGAAAGTGGCTTGCAAACCAGGATTCTACTTGAGGTTTTACTCTATACAGCTTTCCTTAATCAGGGTCCAAATTTATACAAACTTTATAGCCCCACCTTCAAATTAAAATTCCTCCTTTTTGTTGCTTGATCAGTTTATTGAGGTCACAACCTATTCAAAGCAACTTATTGAGAACTATTTATGAAATCTCCTCAGTTTTTTTTTTCCTCAAAAATGTGATCACAAGAAAACTCAAACTCATACACAAAAATAACAAACAAGAATATAAATCAGATCTATGTGATTCCAAAGTGTGAATAAAAATCTCTTTACAAAGACATTTTATTATATTAAAGATACACATTAGAGAGTTAGGTGGATTTCTTTTCTTTTCTTTCTTTCTTTTTTTTTCTTTCTTGAACCGTCTTTACAGTTTGTATATACAATCTAGAAATCTTGAAAAATCAAGCTGAAAATACTTTGAAAATTTAAGTTGAAATGTTCCTTATATAGTTGATAGGTAATTAATGCTAGTTACTATCATTATCTTTGGAAAAGATAACTTTGTATAGAGTAATAAAGTGACTTGAAACTCCAGATTGCTACCAAAAGGGGCAAATACAGACAGTGATTAAGTAGTTCAGTTCAGTCGCTCAGTTGTGTCCAACTCTTTGCGACGCCATGAATCGCAGCATGCCAGGTCCCTGTCCATCACCAACTCCTGGAGTTCACTCAGACTCACATCCATCGAGTCAGTGATGCCATCCAGCCATCTCATCCTCTGTCATCCCCTTCTCCTCCTGCCTCCAATCCCTCCCAGCATCAGAGTCTTTTCCAAGGAGTCAACTCTTCGCATGAGGTGGCCAAAGTACTGGAGTTTCAGCTTTAGCATCATTCCTTCCAAAGAAATCACAGGGCTGAATTCCTTCATAACGGATTGGATGGATCTCCTGCAGTCCGAGGGACTCTCAAGAGTCTTCTCCAACACCACAGTTCAAAAGCATCAATTATTTGAGGCTCAGCTTTGTTCATAGTCCAACTCTCACATCCATACATGACCACAGGAAAAACCATAGCCTTGACTTGCCGGACCTTAGTCAGCAAAGTAATGTCTCTACTTTTGAATATGCTATCTAGGTTGGTCATAACTTTCCTTCCAAAGAATAAGCGTCTTTTAATTTGATGGCTGCAATCACCATCTACAGTGATTTTGGAGCCCCCCAAAATAAAATCTGACACTGTTTCCACTGTTTCTCCATCTATTTCCCATGAAGTGATGGGACGAGATGCCATGATCTTCATTTTCTGAATGTTGAGCTTTAAGCCAACTTTTTCACTCTACACTTTCAATTTCATCAGGAGGCTTTTTAGTTCCTCTTCACTTTCTGCCATAAGGGTGGTGTCATCTGCATATCTGAGGTTATTGATATTTCTCCCGGCCATCTTGATTCCAGCTTGTGTTTCTTCCAGTCCAGCATTTCTCATGATGTACTCTACATAGAAGTGAAATAAGCAGAGTGACAGTATACAGCCTTGACATACTCCTTTTCCTATTTGAAACCAGTCTGCTGATCCAGGTCCAGTTCTAACTGTTGCTTGTTGACCTGCATACAGATTTCTCAAGAGGCAGGTCAGGTGGTCTGGTATTCCCATCTCTTTCAGAATTTTCCACAGTTTATTGTGATCCACACAGTCAAAGGCTTTGGCATAG